>CAEGAF010133782.1:0-10324 GCA_903067075.1 Micropoecilia bifurca | reverse complement strand
TCGGAAAAGAAGACGGGTGACAATCTGGCATCAGTTAGGGCGCAATCCCTGGTGAAGAGGTGGTCGATGCGGGAGGCCTCCATGTTCTGAGACTCTCCATCAGCTCCGCCTTCTGTCTGCATTGCGCCCCGCCTCCAGGAGCTACGCGCTGTGCTTCGTTACATGACGCGAGTTGTTTTTCTGATACAAAAGAAGAAGAGAGAGCTGAGCTATTTTTTTATAGCCTGATTGCGATTTTTCTGNAAATCCCTAACGATCCTCTGTAGTAAAAGTGACGTCTTGTCTATTTTAAAATCTTGTCCGGTCCTTTTCCTGTCTTTGGTCGTTAAAACACAGTTAAAATCCCCCCCAATAATTAAAGGTTTTCTTCCCAGCAGGTGGGGCTGCAGTTCCTCTAAAAAGTCATACCTGTCATGTTTGTCATTAAAACCATAAATATTTAAGAGGTTAAAATCCTGTCCGTTAAAAGTCAGATTTGCTAAAAGTGCCCGTCCCTCCCTCACCACAGTGCTGCCCTTCACCAGGATGTTCGGGTTGTTGATTAAAATGGCCGCCGTCGTTTCTGTTCTCGTTGGAGCCGCTCCATATGGACGGTCGTGGCCACAGATCCTGCCACCGGGTGTAGGACTTTAAAAACGGGAGAGCACATTCCTGTAGTAAGAACAGATCGGACTGTACGGAGCTTAAAAAGGATAAAACACTCTGGGCTCTAACTCGCGACTTCACACTTCTAACATTGATGGTTGAGACGGTGAGAGTCATGAGTATAATGACTAAAAACAGGTGAGACATTTTAAAGGATTAAAACGCTAAAACCCGTTTAAACCAGATTAAAAATGGGCTCAGAGACTGTCCTGTGAACAGAGCTCCACCGTTTCCCAGTCAGCTGCTGATCGGCTCGGAGTTCCGTTCCCCCTTCGGACCCTCGGGTTCGGCCGTTTCTCTAAGGCCGAGACACTCGCTGGATCCTCCGGGGTTGATTGCTGAGCAACATGTTGAAACGAGGCCTCATCATTTGGGTTAGAGAGGAAGAACTTGGTCTCCTCTCCCAAGGACTTGAAGAGGTTCTCAAGTCTTCCTCTCTTCTCCACAGTGACGGTCAGGTCAGAGGTCAGTCCGGTGCCACATCTCTATTATTTTGATTATTTTATCTGAAAAAGGGCAACAAGAGTGACAGAATAACACTACTAGTAATACATTATTATTATGAATAACTATACATCCTTTTGTCTCCTTTTTACTGCTTATAATCATCTTTTAAAAAGAAAAACTTGGGCCTGATGCGGCAGTTTCACACTCAGACCGCTAGATGGCAGCACCGCTCAGTGAACAGGAAGTCCATGTAGTTTGCATGTAGTTCGCTCTGTGACCAGCGGGGGGAGCTGCTGAGTTTGAGGCTGAAAGAAGTGAGGCGGACATTTTCTTCAGTTTCTGTTTATTAGTGGAATGGATAATACAGCTGTGCTTTAATGCTGCTTCCTCCCTCACTGCGTCATCATCATCATCATTGACGTCATCATCACCAACAAAAACATCATCACGGCTCAGGTCAAAGGTCAAAGCTCCCAGATGACCTCTATCCTGAATCCCAATAAATTAGTGGATAAATTAATCTGCCAAAAACACAAAACTCAATAAAATCTCCTGCTTGTATTTGATTCCACAGAGAAACAATAATTAATATCTGATATGATATATCAGTATTTTCATTTTTCATTTCCTTTTTTCTTTCATTTTTATTTTTCTTTTCATTTAATGAATTTACTGTCACATTATTTCTTTTCTCAAAATTAATATCTAAAAAGTTGAAAAGTTTTTATATTGAAATTTGTATAATTTTCCTTATTTTGTCTGTTTTAGTGATTCATTTTCTTCCTTATAATTAAACATTTTTACTCTGTTTTACTGTAAAACATTTTTCCCATAAAGGAAAATGAATAGAATACAGAATTATGTTAAAGTAATAATAATAATAATAATAATAATAATAATAATAATAATAATAATAATAATAATTTAATTTATAACACGCAGCTACAAACAAATAAATTAAAAAGAGTAATTTAAAAGTGGAGGTTTATCTAAAAATTTAAGTTTTCTTCCTATTACAGCTGAAACTATTAAATGAATATTAATTATTGTTAAACTGTATAATAAAATGAGTTGGGATCTTTCTTGTTTTTTTTATTTTTTGGATGAAATATTTATGATTTATTTTATCGTCTTTTTTTTAGCTTATTTTTCAATAAGTTGATTTTCTCCATGCAGATTCAGAGAAAAACCTCAATAGATTAATTCCAACAAATGCAACACAGATGTTTGTAAAATCAGTGGCTCTGTCATCAACTTTCCGTTGACCGTGTTGCATTTCGTTGCCATAGTTTCCGTTGACGTGTTGCATTTCGTTGCCATAGTTTCCGTTGACGTGTTGCACGTCGTTGCCATAGTTTCCCTTGACGTGTTGCACGTCGTTGCCATAGTTTCCCTTGACGTGTTGCACGTCGTTGCCATAGTTTCCGTTGACCGTGTTGCATTTTGTTGCCATAGTTTCCGTTGACCGTGTTGCATTTCGTTGCCATAGTTTCCATTCACTGTGTTGCATTTCGTTGCCATAGTTTCCGTTGACCGTGTTGCATTTTGTTGCCATAGTTTCCGTTGACCGTGTTGCATTTCGTTGCCATAGTTTCCATTCACTGTGTTGCATTTCGTTGCCATAGTTTCCGTGTCGACGCGTCATTTTGTCTGGAAGCTGCAGAAGAAGAAAAACCTTCTGGAACTTTTCCTGTCTGTCGCGGGAGAAAACAGCTAAAATACCTACAACGGTATCCATGCATAGTAGTGACTGCTCACCACACACACACACACACACACACACACACACACACACACACACACGCACACACTGGAGGAACATGCCTGAATAAATTTGAAATCAAGATCTCTGATATAATCTTGATTTCTTCTCAGTGGAGAAAAAATCCACAGGAAGGAAGGAAGGAAGTCAACAGACCCAACATCATCATGCAAAAGGACAGAACAAGAGCTACTCCTCCTCCTCTCCTTCTCCTCCTCCTCTCCTCCTCCTCCTCTTCTGTCCCTGTTGGGTGGAGACATGATGGGCGGAGCTACGTCTACAGGCTCATGCAGGAGGATCAACCAGTGGCTCCTCCATCTAACTGTCTCTGTTTTGGTTGGAGCATTTATGATACAAAATGTTACAGCATTCATTCATCCTGCTCTGCGGGAGAATCTGGACCTCCAGGTTCTGCCAGCCGGGTCGACGTGCTACTTCCTGTTTCCTGTCCTGCTTCCTGTTCCTTGTGGAGGCGTGAAGGCAGAGCAGGAAGAACCTTTTCCTCCAAACAGCAGAAACTTTGTTTGTTTCTCTTTAAATTTTGTTAGATTGTTCGGTGTTGGACTTCAGAACCGGGCCGGGCCGTCTCCGGGCCATCTGGACCGGGACGCCTTCCAACAACTCAGCTAACGGTGAGCTGGGAAGGTCAAAGGTCACGTTCAGTTAGACCAGAACCTCCAGCAGCTGAGCGGTTCCACTGGATCCACTTGTTGGACCCGGTTCTTGATTCTGTCCAGAACTCTTCAGCTGGAGCCTCTGACTGCTTCATTTGGACCAAAACCAAACAGAACCAGAACCTTCCAAAGGACTAGAACTGATCAGAAGCAGCTGGTTGGTGATGTGACATCAGCTGTGGCATCAGCTGGTTCTGATTCTGGTTCTGTCTGGACCGTCTGACAGGTAGATGCACGTCAACCGGATCATCAGAACCTCCATAGATCATCAGAACCTCCATGTGGGGAAGCTTCAGGCACATGACAAATGAAACCCGTTCGTTTTGAGGTTCTGCTTGAGTTCTGTTCAGCTCCTGGTTCTGGTTTCCTCATCACAGACGTTGCATATTTTAAAGAGTAAAAGGTTCTTGGTCTGTATTGAACAAGCAGAACCAGAGCAGTTTGGATCAGAACCTGCATGCAGCAGTCCAAAGGTTCAGTTGCAGGAGGAGAGAATCGGTCGGGTCCGGTTTGGGCCGTTGGTTCCATCACTAGTGCTTCCGTTCTTCAGAACAAAGTGATCCAAACCTGCATCGTTGATCCTGAAGTCTCTGGATTTTGGATTCAATCCCACAACAAACCCGGTTCTCACTGAAAATTGGGCCGACCCACCCAGCTTACAGCTCGACCCAAAACCCGGAGTTCAGTCACTCCAACAAGATTCATTTCCAGACGGCGCCGCTTTCCATCCGACCCATTTAAACAGAACCAAACCCAAAGAAAGAAACAGCGGGACCAGGACGACCCGGTCCAGGAGGGACGGACGGTGTCGAGGTACTGGACCGGCCCAATGTTCTGACTCCTGAACGTTCCCAGGAGAATAAAGTCTAAAGGTTCTGCAGCTTCAGCTTCATGCTCATCTGATCTTCCGGCTGATCCGGACCATGGATCAGAACCGGAGGTTCGGCGTGGGAGGGTGGGGGAGCAGGGGTCAGAGGTTATAAGGAGGAGATCTTGACGGTTTCGTGGGTGTAGGCGGTGGCCCGGGTGTTGCGCAGGATGCCGGGGATGGGCGCCGGCGACGGAGGCAGACTCTCGTCTGGCGTGTTGGCAGGAGGAGTCGGGATGCTGATGATGGCGGCGGTGAAGTCCGGATCGCCACAGTTCAGCTTGAGGTCGTCCGGCTGGGCGTTGAGGCTGGATCGACTGGGGAGAGACACGGAGATCAGCGTCAGGTTCTGGTCCAGGTGCCACCCTGATAGGTAACAGCTGGCTCTGCTGGAGGAGATACTGGATGAATCAGGACAACTTAACGTTCCAGCCTCCATCCTGTGGAGGCACCTCTGAACCCCAGGAGGTCAACCAGTCTCTGCAGAGGGTCCGACACACTGACACTCACCCCTGAACCCCTGGAGGTCAACCAGTCTCTGCAGAGGGTCCGACACGCTGACACTCACCTCTGAACCCCTGGAGGTCAACCAGTCTCTGGAAAGGGTCCGACACGCTGACACTCACCCCTGAACCTCTGACCTGATGAGACCTGCAGCATCGCCTCTCCAGCCGGGGAACCTCAGGGCTCTGCTCCAGGACCTTTACATTCTTAACTTTGGGGCGATGGCTTACGTTTGTGGCGGTATGGAGGTGGTCTTGAACTGCAGGGTGTCCAGCTCCTGGACGCTGCCCCGGCTCACGGACACCGTGGAGTTGGCCAGTCGCATGGCGGCTCTCCTCCGGGCCCGGCGGGGGCAGCAGCCTGTGGAGTTGTTCTGCGCCCCCTGCTGGCTGGACAGAGAGGTGCTACGGCTGGTCCGGAAGCCCACCGACTCGGTAATGCAGAGCTCGCTGTAGGTCATCTCATCAGTGAACTCATGGTTCTGTGAGATCAAGGTGGAAGAAGATATCAATCAACCTTCTGACCACCAAGAGTTTTGCTTCATCCGTCAGCTGCTTAGCTTTATTTGCTGCATTAGCTTTATTAGCTACATTAACTTTATAAGCTTCATTAGCTTTATAAGCTACATTAACATTTATAAGCTTCATTAGCTCATAAATGTTATAAATAAATTAAGGAGAGGAGGAGGAATTTAATTAAATTTTTAAATAACTAAAATTAAATCTAACAAAAATGAAAAATAAAATAAATAAATTGAATCCAATATAGAAAAATTATCCTGGTTACAATTAGTTCCATTAATTTTATTAGTTCTAGTAGCATCATTAGCTTAATTAGCTCCATTAGCTTCATCCTGCTCTCATGGCATCTTGTCTTGTTTCTGTGTTGTTTGTGTTTACAATGAAGACCAGCTATGATCATGAACCACAGAGGGTGTAGTTATTGTAGTCTCTGCAGTTCCTGTAGTTCCTGTAGTCCCTATAGTCCCTGTAGTTCATGTAGTCCCTGTATTCCTGTAGTCCCTGTAGTTCGTATAGTCCCTATAGTCCCTGTAGTTGCTGTATTCCTGTAGTCCCTCTGGTCCCTGTAGTCCTGTAGTCCCTGTAGTTGCTGTAGTCTCTGTAGTCCCTGTAGTTTCTGTAGTCCCTGTATTCCTGTAGTCCCTGTAGTTGCTGTAGTTCCTGTATTCCTGTAGTCCCTGTAGTTGCTGTAGTCCGTGTATTGCTGTAGTCCCTGTAGTTCCTGTAGTCCCTGTAGTTCCTGTAGTCCCTGTATTGCTGTAGTCCCTGTATTCCAGTAGTCCCTGTATTCCAGTAGTCCCTGTAGTTGCTGTAGTTCCTGTATTCCCTGTATTGCTGTAGTCCCTGTAGTTCCTGTATTTGCTGTAGTCCCTGTAGTTCCTGTAGTCCCTGTAGTTGCTGTAGTTCCTGTAGTTGCTGTAGTTCCTGTATTGCTGTAGTCCCTGTAGTTGCTGTAGTCCCTGTATTCCTGTAGTCCCTGTATTCCTGTAGTCCCTGTATTCCTGTAGTCCCTGTAGTTCCTGTAGTTCCTGTAGTTCCCGTAGTCCCTGTAGTTGCTGTAGTCCCTGTAGTTCCTGTAGTCCCTGTAGTCCTGTAGTCACTGTAGTTCCTGTAGTCCCTGTAGTTGCTGTAGTCCCTGTATTCCTATAGTCCCTGTAGTCCCTATAGACCCTGTAGTCCCTGTATTCCTGTAGTCCCTGTAGTTGCTGCAGTCCCTGTAGTTCCTGTATTCCTGTAGTTCCTGCCTCACCGTGGTTTTCTCCAGACAGTGAAGCAGGTGGTTGTGCTGATGTTCAAAGGCGGATCTGTTCTTCACACACAGAGCCGTGCTGTCGCTGTCCCGGTCCTGAAAACACGACACCAACCAGTCAGAGAGCTGGACCATCGCCTGATGGCCTCCATGCCTGACATTCATTCATTCATTCATTCATTCACTCATTCATTCATTCATTCTGCTGTAAAGCTGTGTGTGTGTCTCACTCCCAGAGTGTGGTCCTCTTTGTACTGCAGGAAGGCGTTTGCTGTTCCTTTCTTCGCCATGCGGATTCGAGCCAAACGGACTTTCTGTGAACAGAAGCAGGAAAACATCAGTCACACTCATTCACTCACTCACTCATTCACTCACTCACACCTCTTTTCTTCAACTGATATCCTGTCAATCTGTTGTGTCCATCAAACGATTCACATTACGAAGGGACAATTTGGAGAGGCCAGTTAACCTGACAGTCATGTTTCTGGACTGTGGGAGGAAACCAGAGTACCTGGAGAAAACCCACCATGCAGAGGGAGAACATGGAGACTCCATGCAGAAAGACTGGGAATCAAACCCAGAACCTTCTTGCTGCAAGGCAGCAGCTCTACCAACTGCACCACTGTGCAGCCTCCATTCTCAGTTGTACGATTCTGAAAACTACACTACTGCATGAGGCCCCGCCTCCTCTGGGCGGGACTACAGGGACCCTACCTCATGTGGGCGGAGCCTCCTGTGGGCGGAGCTACAAGGACGCTGCCTCCTGTGGGCGGAGCTACAGGGACCCTACCTCCTGTGGGCGGAGCCTCCTGTGGGCGGAGCTACAGGGATGCTGCCTCCTGTGGGCGGAGCTACAGGATGCTGCTTCATATGGGCGGAGCTACAGGGACGCCGCCTCCTGTGGGCGGAGCTACAGGGATGCCGCCTCCTGTGGGCGGAGCTACAGGGTGAGGTCAGCCCTCTGACCTGCTGCGCCCTCATCTTGTCGGCTCTCTGGTTCTGGTGGTAGATCCGGCTGAAGTTGGACACGATGACGGGGACGGGCAGCGCGATGACCAGGACGCCACTCAGGGAGCAGATGGAGCCGAAGATCTTCCCTGCGATCGTGTTGGGAACCATGTCGCCGTACCTGCAGAGAGAAGCAGCAAGATGAGAGACGCTGGAGGGACCAGAGCGACTGACCAGACTGATCAGACCGATTATCAGACCGATTATCAGACCGATTATCAGACCGATTATCAGACCGATTATCAGACCGATTATCAGACCGATTATCAGACCGATTGACCAGATCAGTCCTGCATTAGTCAGAGCAGTAAAAGCTCCTCTTCCAGCTTTGGACCCAGATTCTTCCTGACCCGCCACCAGGCTGACCGGTCAGGTCTGGACCTCCAGACTTTAAACTAGAAACTGTTTGATCTCCAGGTTCGATCTGACCTCACTTCCTGTTCTGTTCACTTCTCACCATCTACTTCCTGGTTCAAACTGTGGCGCCGGCCAGCAGCCGCCTGGTTCTGAGGTTTAGCTGCTACATGTTAGCATTGAGATGCTAGCATTTAGGCTAGCATAGCTTCGCTAGTAGGCTAACTGTCTTTAGCACAATTTGAACTCAACATAAAAAAATCAGATAGTTTAGAATCAACCCAAAGAAGCGGCTTCATGCTAACATTAGACATTAGAAACAAACGGATCCAAAGGTTCCGCCCAGGATGAGTAAAATGACCAGATTATTGTTTATGAGCTGCAGGTCAGCTTCCCACCAGCAGAGGTCAGTGAAGCGCTGCTTCCTGCAGAGAGGTAATTAAACCAGTGTGTGTGTGTGTGTGTGTGTGTGTGTGTGTGTGTGTGTGTGTGTGTGTGTGTGTGTGTGTGTGAGGCTGCAGCTCCTAATGTTTAATAATGGATGGCAGCATTAGCAGCTTGTAGCTGCTTCCTGAAGGGAGACATTAGGAAGTTTAGATTGTGTTTCTCTCCTCACTGCTTCCTGTCTCTTCATTCCTCTCCATCTCTTTTCCAGCGGTCATTATGTGGCTCCGCTGTGGGAGTGGAGCTTTGACACCGAGCCAGAGGCGGACAGGAGGAAACAGGAGAAGGAGAGGAGAGGAGGTCATGAGGGACAGGAGAAGAAAACGGGACGTTTGGAAGATCTGATCTGAGTAAATCTGGAGAGCATCGATCCGTCCTCTGAGCTTCGTTTCACCCGGAAACCGGCTGAAACGGGATCAGAACCTGCCGGTCCGGTTCTGCATGAGGGTCAGCCTCAGCCAGGAGGCCAGAGGAGCAGAACCGGGTCGGTCCCGGTCCGTGTTAAATCACCCAGAGACGGGGAGACGCTCAGGACCAAACTCTGAGCTCAAGCATCATTTTCTGATTCCTGGAAGCTGAAAAATGGAGTTGGACAGCGGAGGAGAACGCTGCGTTCTGATTGGCCGAGATAGGAATCCATTAGTGCTGAGTCAGACTGATGGGATCTGCAGCAGCCAATCACAATCTAATAGAGGGACAGACGGCCAATGGAAATTAGTTTAGAGGAGAGCAAAAAGGTCAGGGATGAAACCCAGAGTTTAGTGTTCCCATGGCGACCGGTGGGATCCGGGAAGGTTCCCATGGCGACCGGCGGGAAGCGGCCACAGGTCTGACCTCTGCAGCTCGGTGGTGGCATCATCAGGATGTGGGGCCTGATGAAGAGCTGGGCTCCTCCTCTTCCTCAGCACAGCGGCGTCGTCCGTCTGTTGGTCCGTCTGTCGGTCCGTCTGTCGGTCCGTCTGTCGGTCCGTCTGTCTGTCCTCAGCAGGACATTCTGGGTCACAGAGCTGCTGCGCCTCCTGCTCCATGTTTAATTGATGGAGTGATGATGAAAGTTGCAGGAGGACGGATGGTGCTTCCATGTTTCACTCCTCCTCTTCATCATCATCTTCCTCCTGCAGGTTTTAGTTTGGGTTGTTCCTCTGAACAGAACCGGAACCGGGTCGATGTCCAACGTCTGCAGCTTTAAATAGAGCAGCTGAAAATAGACGCAGAACCGACCCGATCGGATCAGAAGCTTCAGAGCAGAGGAGCCACGTTTAGCAGCAAACTGAGTTATAAAGATGGAAAAACATCGGCTGTCTGGTTAATAATGTCTCTGACTTGGTGGTGGATCACCAACATATTTAATTCATGGGACGAGTCTGTAGATCTGCTCACAGCTTTCAACAGCTGGAAACCAACGTTTTCTGTGACGTCACAATAATGTACCTGGTTTCACTCAGGAACTGGAGCAGCAGGACCATCGATGCTCCTGGACGGACGGCGGCCATTAGCCGCTGCAGCTGGTGGCGCCATGACTGGGCGTCGTTTATTCCACTGGACCAAACTCAACAGGACGAGTTTGGATTGTCAAATATCTACATGTCTGTGGATATGAACAGTTTGGTCATCATACCAGCTACTTAGCTACTTTAAACAGAAACAGATGTTTGGCATCTACTGAACCAAAGGGCTGCACAGTGGTGGAGCTGTTGCTTTGCAGCAAGAAGGTTCAGGGTTCAATTCCCGTCCTGGGGAGTCTCCATGTTCTCTCCATGTTCTCTCCATGTTCTCTCCATGATCTCTCCATGTTCTCTCCATGTTCTCTCCATGTTCTCTCCATGTTCTCTCCATGTTCTCTCCATG
>CAEGAF010133776.1:0-10532 GCA_903067075.1 Micropoecilia bifurca | reverse complement strand
GAAAGCAGTGATCAGTAGGATCATAGAGCAGCACAGTAATGCTTTTTCAGTTTATAATGCATGCACTTTTATTTATGCATTTATCTTGATATTAAGAAACATATTTTGTTTTTAAAAACAATTAAATTTGTTGCTGTTTGCCTGTTGAAAAATGTTTTCCCTTGAAGTTACTGACAGAGCCATAACAAAATATTTAATCATTAAATAATATACACTGTATTAGGTCTTAGTTCAATAGGCTATGTGCAATCATTTCAATATGTTTTAATAAACATTAAACCAGTCCGGCCCTCGGCTTGTAGAAAATTTGTTTTTTTGGCCCTCTGTGTATTTGACTTTGACATAATTAGATCAATGGCTAAACTGAAAGAAGGGAAGAAAAAGATTCTGGCCCGTACGGGGATCGAACCCGCGACCTTGGCGTTATTAGCACCACGCTCTAACCAACTGAGCTAACCGGCCACGGAAGTCTGGCCCAACAGGTCTCTTTACATCTCATGAAATGTTACATGGTGATTGATAAAGACAGGTTTAACTCGTGGGAGAACAACCCTGATCATATAGTAAAAACTGTAAAGAAGAGCTTCAGATGAAAGCATTTTCATGTTACAATAGTTCAAATTCAACACCTTCAAGTCTAAATTAATTTGAACCGTTGCATGTTGCAAAAGACAATCTGTGCATATGAAGCTGGTAGAGACACATCACAAGTCTTGGTAATGAAACTGCAGCTAAAAGTGGTTCTGCAAAGTATTTACTCAGTGAACACAAATGCTTGCCACTCCTTTTAGAGTTTTATTTGTAAAGATTTTAAACCACACATTTCCCTTTACTTCACAAATGTCTCCTGATTTGTGTTAATATCACATCAGTTCTCAATGGTGTATTTGTTACCTGTTTGCTTGCTAGAGCTTCTAGTATTTCCTCCCAGCATCATTACCAGATATATCCCATGATAACTTGGAGCTGCCACTAAGTAATGTTGCTTACAGTGGTAGGAGGTATAACTTCAGTGTGACTCAAAGATAACTTTGTGTCTTGCTTTCTTCCTCTGACTATCTGATAAGATACAATGGGATGATATATGATCTTTTTCCCCACATAGACTCCATCTGCAACTACAAGAGTGGAAAAGTACCAGACAAAGTAAAGTCTCTTCTGTCTTCATGTCTTCATGTCTACCATCTATGGGCTGACAAAGATGATAGAGGTGGAGATTAAGCTCTATGTGAGCAGTTTTGCACAACAGTCTAAACCAAAGCATACTCATGCAATCGGAGCTACATCCACTGTAGCTACGATTGTTTTGGGTTGTTGCCCCACTGGATGATGTTCATTTGGCCCAAATTCAAATCTTTTGCATGTTAGCATCCTCGTATCGTTATTCTACGATACGAGCATAATGATACTCTCACCAGATCCTTCATAAAACTGTTTTTTTTTGGGTGAGTTTATTTTCTTGCAGATTTCTCGGTAGTATAAGAGGAATTTGGAGTGAATGAATTCACAACTCTAAAACCATAAAATTGACCTGACAAATAATTAGCACCTCTGATTGTAGCTAATGAAGCAGGCAGAGATCCTTGTTTCTTAGTGTGACCGTCCAAGACATTTGTTGTTGCATTGACCTCTGAAGCTCATGGATTTAAAAAAAATAAATAAACAAAAAAACAACTAATGACTATAAAAATATGTTTTTCAGTTATTCTTTGTCTGCAGCAGCATAGCAGTGAAGAAGACATTGCCAGTTGGCCTCCTTTGCCACGCCACAGAAGAGGACTCTCTCAATGTTTTTTTTCCGTGACGTCTGCGCAGGCGCACGACACATGCAGTCCTGTTCTTCTGCAACATAACAGCAATTTTGCAGAAGACTGACTTTCTCATGAAACCAAAACGTTGCATACACTTAAGGAAGTGAGATGGTTCGTGTGTTGGAATGGAGTCTGGAAGCAACAGTTGGTAAGAAAAACAAAACTCTTTGTTTTCCTTTGGGGCCACACCAACTGGCAGGTTGTGGCATGTATGTTGGGAGATGTTTCTCAACAGGACCTTTATTTTCTTTTCTGTAAATGTTGTTGAACTTGGCAATATGTTCCTCCTTACTGCTGCAGCAGAGGATATTTGGTCAGCATTCTGCAGGGGATCATCTATGTCAGAAGTTCTCTTCCTCTGAATTATCTCCAATATCAACTGTAGTGCCTTTGACAGAAGAAAAAGACTACTGAAATTATATCAAAAAAATATAATGAAAATTAAAAACAACAAAAAAATCTAACAAATAAGCAATGACAATGCATAGAGCATGGATTTATATAAATCTGTTGCTGCCGTTACATCACAATGTTCCATCCAACAGAGTTTTCTACTCCAGCACATTAGAACGTCATCAAATCATAAAACAAAATATCAGCAGTCATCATCTGTGTTCACTTCATTTCTCTTCAAAGGAAATGTTTGGTTAACTAACCACAAATTAGTCTGAGATGTTGCAAAATAGCTACAATTTCCCTTTTAGGAATTTCAAAATAACTGCACAGATATAAAAAGGACTGCTTACCAACTTTGATGAACAATAAGCTCCTTATTGTGCTGTAGCTCAATAGGAAAGTCTGCATTAGGGCTGTAAGTGCTCTAATATCAGCATAGCAGACTGTTTTTCTGGTCCTAAACAAAGTCACAGTACTTATAGTTTACACCTAAAGGTAGTGTCACACAATATTAAACAAAGCTCTTTCTCACGAAGAGCTTGGTTTCAATAGCTGTTCTTACTCACAAATGAAATCATATGATGACATTTTTTCTGCATTCACTCAGAATATCTTTGTCTCATATGAAAAACTACATAATTATCCAAAATGTTTAAGAATGGCAGAAAAGCAGAAAGAAGATTTTTGAGGAACACAGCATTATAAACATAAACTGTTCAAGGCTTAGAGAGAAAAACGTTCTCTTAACATTTTGCTCTCTAAAATGTTTACCGAGCAAACATTTTAAATGAATGCTATTACAAAATAAATGGGAAAGTAGCTAAAACAGAGTCTTACTGTAATCGTTTTCAGTTTCAGTTCACAGTAGGTGAAAACTATGAACATAACTTCACATACACAACAAACAACATTTACATTTCAGTTTGCGACAATGGCTGCAAAGCCACTGCATGGCTGTTCTCATCACTTTCGTCATAATTTCCTGCTTTCAGATTTTGTGCAACACTGTCCTCTGGTGGTTGAGTGACTCCACTTCTAACTTTGAAAACGTCCCATTTTTCAGGCAGCAAGCCGCGGTTGAACATGACCATGGCCAACCAAGAAAAAATCAATATGGTTACCAAGGTGCACAGCATGGAGACTGTCCTAACAGGAGACTTCTGGACATAGATGCCATTTTCAAGAGTGCAACCTGGAAGGTGAAGGACAACAGGAATGCCCAAAGTGTTTTCTCCCAACAAAATCCTCACAGTCACCCCCACAATGTAACCAACGGTGGCGCCATAACCATTGGTCACTCTGAAGAAAAGGACAGAAACCAAATGGGGGAACAAGAGGGTATAGGAAAAGTCTGCTCCAAGAATCCAGAGGACCAGGGTGCTGTTGGTGTAGAACGTTATCGATGTTCCAACAAGACCCACAACTACCACTGACGCCCGAATCACCCACTGCATTTCGTTGTCTGAGGCCTGGGAACAAAAAGCCATAAAAGAAAAGACGCTTGGTTATTTATAGAAACACCCACCCTGTCTGTTTGGGATTGGTTCATTTGTTCGGTTTGGTTTCAAGGCTGCCGGGGTTGAACCTTCAAACTTCTTACCTCTATACGGAAGATGTTTTTGTAGATGTTTGCGGAGAAAACCGAAGTTGCAGATAACAGACCCGAGTCTGTGGAAGACATGACGGCGGCGGCCACTGCTCCAATTCCAATGATGGATACGTAGGACGGAGTGAGGTACTGCAGCGTGAGAGGCAGGACGAAAGCTTGCTCCCCGCGGAGGTAAGGAGGCGGAGAGCCGTACTGAGTCAAGCTCCAGTCTGGACGAGAGAAATTCACAGCATAAACGTTACGCTTTATTTTCTAATGAATGCACAATGATAATAAAGGAATTCTGATTCTGATTTATTTTACTCATGCAGAAATGTCCCAGCCCAGGTCTAAGTTCTGAATCTTGAAGTACTCTATGGACTAGGGTTCATCGTGATGTTCTAGTAAACCCTGAAATTTCTGAATTTGATTGATATGAACAGATTCTGAGCTACAAATGTTTAAAAAGTCTTCTGCCACCAGCTCTCACATTATTGTTGCGTTACTACAGCCACAAATTCAGGATTTTAAGTGATAGACATAAACAAAATGTGGTGCAAAAATTAGAAATTGGTAAAAGAAGCAACCATGGATTTTCTATTTTTGTTGATGATAAGTTGAGTCTTCCACAAATCTTCAACTTCTCTTAACGTGATCACCAGATATGATCAACCCAATGCTTTCAGAAGCCGCCAAATTTGAAAGTAAAGTAAACCTCTGAGTATTTTGACCTGAGTATCTGCAGCTGTTCTGTTGTTTGTTGGAAAATGTCAGTGAACAAACAGCTACCAAGCACAGCAGACAGGTTAGTGGTGAAGTTGTGAAAGAACTTATTCTGATCACATGAGATCAGATGTATCACAGAACCTTAATAGCATCCCCTTGACAAAACATGGTGGTAGTAAAGTCATGCTGTGTAAACGCTTTTCATCAGAGAAGCTGGTTGGGTTTAGTTAAAAGAAAAACTGCGCAAAAGTTAAGCCCAAAATCATTCAGACCCCTGGCAGATTTAGATTTAAATTAGCTTTTCATTTGACCAACATGTTTCTTCTGACATCGAACCAGACTGACATTTCAAAGTCCTGACTTTACTCTGATAGAGAGAGATGAAAATTAGGGTGATGAGTCGGGGACCTTGCAACATCAAGGACTTAGAACTCGGCATCAAAGATAAATGATCAAAAAAACCATTGGAAACTTGCACAAAAAAAAAAAGCTGCTCACCAGTTTTTAGAAGTGTTTGGGTGATGCTATGGCAACAAAGCTTTTCCACGGATCTTTGAGGAAGAGGTATAAATAATTTTTAACAAGGCACTTTCTGTGTTTTCTTCTTCCTATAGAAAAGTAGTTCTTGGTTATGTATGGATATGTTTTTTCTTGTCCTACTGGTTACTTGTTTTTTTGTCTTTAAAAACCTGTTTGAAATTAATAAATAAATAATGTAGAATTTACTAGATTGGCCTAGTCAAAGTACAGACTTAAATCCAACTGAGAATCTGTGGCAAGATAAACTCAAATGACCTGGTTCTATAAAGTATATGAAGTATTAACTTGGAAGGACATACACCACACTTTTCAGAATTTTGGTTGTCCGAGAAAATTAAAACCATCTAAAGTTTTCCTCCTATTTTACAATCAGATTTTTCTTTGTCTTTATCTGTCACAAAAGATGCCTAATTTGAGGTTATGACACGACAAAATGTGATATTACCAAAGTCTATCAATAATTTTTGCAGGCAACGTGGTTAGGATGATGACCCCAAACGAGAAACTAACCTTTAGCAGCAATGGAATAACACAAAAGCTGCATGTCTTATCTTCCTGCTACTTATTTGAATATTACCTGCACTCCTCTCTATCTGGGGTGGCATGTGTAAAACTCCTATGGAGACTACTCACAACTATTTACTTATTTTAGGTTGTTTGTAAAACATATTTGGGTTATTTAAAACCTGCAACATAGGACTTTTACTCAGAATTGTTATATACACTATCAAGGAAGACTATGTTACTGAGTAGCTCTTGGTTGCATCTTGCTGAAGTGTGGCATTTATGCAAAGTGTGGTTTAAAATTATGCAAATAGCTGCCAGAGAAAGGAGATACAACTCTGAGGTATCATTCGTTGTGAAAGGCTGACCAGGAGGTATGGGTAGCATTTACTAGTTAAAGCGCACTTTGCCTTTAGCGTAGTTCTTACTTGTGGAGGCAGCCACAGCCCCCACCAGAGCAGGAGGGATTCCTAGAATGGCAATCAGGAATGCTGCTGCAAAGCAGGTTAACTGGGCTGTGCGCGATGAAGATGCCGACAGCGTCCTCTGGTGGAAGCTTTGGAATGAAAGACTACCAAGTCCCTGAAAACAAGTAGCAAAGAAAGTCAATTCTACACACAAAGTAAGGGCAGCAAAAATTGAAGAGGAGAATTCACATGCAAAAATACTGGATCAGCTCAGAACAGTGCCGCATTGTAAAGAATCCAAAGATTTTTTTTTTTTTTAAAGCGTCATGCTACAGACTAAACCCTCCCCAAATTCAGCGGTTCAAAATAAACTTCGACCCTCTATGGTTGGCAGATTATCAGTGTAACCTAAAAAGTCCATCCGCCTCGTTGTTTCATTTGGCACACTTTTCAGCAGGCATATGCGTTTTATTAGGCCCAGTGTTAAAGAGGTAAAACATACTGACCAGCATTAACCAGTCATCGATCCACTTCCAGACTGTATCTTTACCCAGTCTTCCAAGCCATGGCTCTTGAAATGTGTAGTTGAAAGCCGTCTCAGCAATGTTAACAGATGTTTTGTTCAGCAGGAGAAAGGGTACGCACAGCCACTGTTACACCAAACCAAAACACACAATGAGCTCCAAGCATCAGATGAGAGCAGCAGGAAAATCATGAGCCATACAGACGACATGAGACTTCATAACCTGGAAATGTTTGTGAAATTCTCCACACTTTCAGCACTCAGACATCTGTGAGTACTGAGCTTTACAATGGAGGACAATAAAGGAGTTGTTGCAAGTTGACTAATTAGGATCATAATGCATGCTTTGAAATGATTTAAGCTTTGAAATGGTTTAAGACTCATTAAATGTGAAAGCAGAAGTACGTTGTCAGATACTGTACTGTGAGTGTTGGTGTTTGCAGCAAATGACCTTCCTACTGACCAGACTGAGGAATGTGAGGGCGAGCTGGATGACGTCAGTGTAGGCCACTGAATAAAGACCTCCCAACAGAGTGTAGACGATAGCCACGGCCGCTGAGATCCACACAGAGTAGCCAAAGCGTAAGTCCAGTATCACGCTCATAGTCGCTCCTGTTACAGAAACACATAATTTAGAGAAACAAATCCCTCGACTTGCATCCAGTCCAAAAAGTTTTATTGTTTTTTGTTTTCCTTTGCAAACCAGTAGAGATGTATTCATTGATGAATGTTTCAGTTTCTAGTAGATGTACACCAAATAAAAATGTGGATCGATATCACTGTCCAATAGCAATATTGGATAGTATTCAGTTTAATAATATTGGACAGTATTCAGTTTAATAACCAATATTTATATTATATTACGTAAAATAGTCTGTACCCTTTCAACACATTAAAAAAATGACCACAGCACCAGCATTGAGTCACCTTCCTAAAACAGGAGTCTGTACTTTTTTGACAAAAAGATTAATTTTGCCAAAAGATGGGCAAAAAAGTCGTGATGTTTCTCAGAAGTCATCACCTCTGACTTCTGAAAAAAAAAGTTAGAGGTGCTGACTTTTATTTCCAAAACTATGACTTTATTTTTGTTTGTTTTTGTTTTACTATTTTAGGAAGGTGATGAATGTTTCCATAACATTCCTTATTCCTGTGCTACAACACTAATGCACGACCGAACAAAACAGAAGTGGCCAATTCCTTCTCCTGCCGAAACACATACACAAACTCCAACAGGACGGAAATAAGCATTATGCGTTATGAGACCGATATCGATATTCTTAAAAATAAACACCAGCTGATAGTGATGCTAACACTGGTACATTAAGCATCCGGAGTTTCCAGATGACCAAGGTGGTTGTGGCACCTTGCGACACCAAAACATTTTCAGCTTCAGTTTGAACATGGGAAAGTGAGAAAATTGTTCTCAATACTTTTTAAGGAGCTGTTTACTCACCCAGTCCTAACAAAGTGCAGGATACCCAGAGCACATCCACCAACAAACATGGCAACACGAGAGCCCCGCTCAGCACTCTGCCGTACTTTTCCTGGAAAGGGTCCATCATGGTGACATATTTCTTTTCCCTCATTGGCTTGGCAAAGAAAAGGCCACCTAATGCAGGGGTTGAAATATCATCCATTGTTCATTGTATTCATTCAGTAATGGCTAAATAAAATGTTTAATAGAAAGGTTTGGATTGGCCCGAACTGCATAGACACATATGCTTGACATTAAGATCACCGTCTGCCGTTGCCTCTGCATTCTTACCTATAATGAAGGAAACTGAGTATTGTATCGGCATCAGGGCCCACATCAAGCCCATGTTGGGACTGTACACAGCTTCAGCAACACCCAGGATAAAACCTCCTCCAACCCACGTGGCTGCACAAGCACAACAAGCACAAGTTGAGCAGAGGAGTCTGTGCAAAAGTTAAAAATATATATATACAAACATGGATGTTTCTGCAACAAGATAATACTTTGAAGGCTAGTTTACACATTGTCGGTGCACATTGTGAGTTACATTCTGTAGACAAATCCATGCATCTGCAAATATTGAACCACTAATATAATGGGATCCACTGTTTAGATTTTTTAAATTTTGCTTTATTAATTTTTTTCCGAGTGATGGAGACATACTAAAACAATTAGATCCATTTGGTAAATCAGGACTTGGTTACAGGTTCAATCTGCCCACTCAGTGATTCACCTCTGAGAGTCGTGTAACTTTCTCAGTTAAAAATGACTCAGAAAAATGTCAGTAATGTTTATGCTTTTAAATTTTACAAGCAGAACATCTGTGCACTAAACATTCACACACTGATTCAAATAAAGTGTTTGTGTAGCTAAATGAAGCATTGTATAAAGTAAAACAGTGCGGATATCGTCAAGTCTTTTCCAGATGTTTCAGTTTCACTTTTAACTTGATTCTTTCTTTGGTTAGATTCTGTCCTGGTTTGGTTGGCGGCTTTAAAATTTTCCTTCAATATGTTCTGTTTTGTCTTTTCAGCTGCTGTTCATTTACATCTCTCTTTCTGTACTTTACCATATATGCAATATGTGTTTCCCAGAATCCCTCACCTGTCATGGTGAATATTCCAACCATCAGGCTGATATTCCTGTCTCCAAGCAGCACCACCTCAGTCCTGTCTCCACTGCTCTTCCTCTCGATTCTTCTGGACTTCCGGGCCGCCCAAACTCCCGTGCCCAAGATCAGGATGTAGAACAGCACCATCGCCACCACACCGGGGATGTTAAGAGCCATGGTGGTCTGCTGTCATGGATCACACTGACAGGTGGATGGGATGGCTGGGTGACAGCATACAAAGAATGTACACAGTGCAAAAAGTGTGCAAGAACAAAGGTCAAAAACACAGATAGGAAGTTAAAATCTGTTGTTTTTGTTTTTGGTTAGTACATATTAAGAAAAAAAGAGAGAAAGATTCAGGATTTCTCACAGCAAGTTAGAAACTGTAGTAGGTTTGTATTTATTTTTATGAATTGATGTTGACTATTAACAAATGATTCCATTACAACAGTCAAGTCAAAAAGACTATCAAATCTGAATACATGAGGAGCTACAAAGACTATCAAGTCTTTCTGACTTGATAGTTTTTAAACACTATCAAGAAAAAAAAAATGCAAAATGTAAAAACGATCAATTACTGCTGATTTTTGAATGGCTTTTCATACCAATAAAACAGAGGAAGTAAAAAGGGAACCTGAACATTCTACTTTACATCAATGCCAACAGGAAGGCGATAATGAAGAAGGAAGGTTTTCTATCGAAGTGAAAAATCACACAAAGTAAAGAACAATGTTAAAGTCTTAACTCACTTCTACTAACCTCTATCAAAAAAGGAATAACATTTTACTCTTGTTACTCTGAAAAAACCCCATTTTAATCAAAGAGTAACATTTTGACAGTTTAGTTGCTGTACCGGTTTTACGAGAGTATCAACAAATCTCTGACAGGGTAACAGATGTACATATAGCTAAAGTTCCACATACACAACCATGATTGACAGTGGTAAGACACTCCTCCTGGCTCTGATTGGTCGTTTCTGATCAATCAAGTATGGCAGCGGGCCAACGCGGGGGCACGGTTTTTCACAGATGTTCTTTCTCACGCTATACTGTCAGGACATTGTGAGAGATAAAAACTGCAGCAGTAAGACATTGTGAAAGTACTTCACTACTTTACTTAAGTATATTTTGGAGTACTTCCTACTTTCCTGGAGTATGAACATTTTTGATAACTTTCACTTTTACTTCACTATATTTCCGAACTTAATTGCATACTTTTACTCCGATACATTTTCAATGTGTGGTTTAGTTACTCGTTACAAAAAAGCGAGAAACGTTAGTGTTTTGACCCCACCTACTGATTGACTGCTACAAAGTCGGTAGCCTACTTGCCTGGGCTTGTTTATCACCACCAATAGGAAACACCTGTTTGGTTTCCCATTAAACACAAAGCAAGTCTCGCGATGAGCAGCAGCCACATGTCCCTAATGCCACATAATGACCAGTTGTTGCA
>CAEGAF010133769.1:0-10014 GCA_903067075.1 Micropoecilia bifurca | reverse complement strand
CTGTAGCTGACATGCATTAGTAAAGTAAATAAAGTGAACCAAGTTCCTGCTCTGAATAGTTTGATACCTTTTTAACCTTTTTAACAGTCCTAATAATTACTGCATGAGCTCATGCATTACCCTTACAAAATCACATTTTATCTCCTCAGGACATAAATACAGCAAAAATATGTTAAAAAAGAAAAACTTTACAGTATATTTTTGCGGATCGATTTACACGGCAAGAAAATTTACCTTGAGTTTGGTGATTTTTTCAATCGAGCAAATATAATGTCTCTGTTCAGTTATGTAATTACTCTGACCTCAATTATTCATTTAAAAATAAAACTATGGCTAAAACGATTATTCGTAACAAATAAATGGTTGAAATAATCATGAACTAATTTGACAATTAATCAATCAATAACTGGAGAATACAGACAAATATGCCATTTGATGAAAAATCATTAAGAGGAGAAATTAAGCCAAAAATTATACATTTTGAATTTATGATAAAAAAAACCTAAACATTTGTCCATAAATATCTTTTACCCAAGAACTGAACTCATCGAGTAGTTTTGGTTTGACTTGGTTCAAATTCTGGAAAAAAAATTAACTATTAGGCACCTTTTTAATCAAACGTTAGTAATTTAATACCAAATACCAAAAAATAATTAACATATCATCCCTACCCTGTATTTATGTTACATCCAGCAGAGTTGAGCTTTTCATATGTTGATTTATTTTCTTTAGCTGAAGATGAATCCTTTGCTACAAATGATTAAGGTTTGACTAAAGGAATGCAAAAAAAATATTCATTTTCTCATTTAAAAATGAATTTAATAGTTTATCTTTATGTAGTTCTAACATTGCGTAAAAAGGTTAAATTAAAAAAACCTATGGAAAATGCCCATTGTTTATCGTCAAATTAAACGATTAATCACCAGAATAATTGATTAATCAATTCCTAACATAATTGTTAGTTGCAGCTCTAAATGAATATAATTAACACTTTGAAGCTGATCAGAGCCACCACTTCCTGTTTGAATGGGTCATAACTATGTGATGCACAGGACCCAACACCTGAGGGAGGTGAAAGTATCTCCAAAGCTTCATGAACTGCAGCAACTTGAGGTCACCAAGTATCCATAACAAGCATTAGTCACTATATATAAAATAACTGGTTGTTTATGAAGCATGACAGGGAAAGGCTTTTTTCTCCTGACATCCTAAATGTAAACATGTGGAGTTTGCTAAACTCTTCTGGGACCTAAACTGGAACCATATGCTTGAGTCAGATTAGACTAAAACTTTTTTGCAAAAAACAGCCCAAGAAAACACATAGAACAGAAAATCATGGCCACTGTTAAATACGGAGGAGGTTCTGTGATGCTGTGGGCTGATTTAGACTAGATTTTAAATAAATATGGCAGCATCAGTGGATCTGTTGGAAGGACAATGATCTAAAATATATACAAAAACAACAAACCTTCTCCTTGAAACCAAAAGAAACTGAAGAGATGAAAACAGAAGCGACTACGTCTGAAATGATTAATCATAATTAATCAATCATTGAAATAATTGTCAATGAATCATCTTTAGAGTATACAGACTTAATAGAAATACGAATTACTGAAGGAACAACGTGTTGAGAGCAACAATTAAGCAAAAATTGTACAAGTATAAATGCATTTTGTATTTAAGATAAAAATATTTTGTCTGTAAAACGGTTTGACCCAGAAATTGTCAATTTTAGCTTCGCCTGCTTCATATTCTGTAAAATACTCATATTAAATACCATTTTCTGCCCAATTATTAATTGGTTAATCCAAAAAAATATTCAACATGTTCGTCCTACACTTTGTTTATGTTAAGCTGAACTTTTCACATGTTGATATTGGACATTTGCTTTAACTGCAAATGCATCAATAAAAGGTTGTTAGATGAATAATTTGAACATCTGTATCTTTTAGTTTATTTCTAATGTATCAAATAAGTGGTCAAATGAAAAATCTGCAGAACGAGCAAAAGTTCTTATGCAATTAATCGAATAATTGATTAATCGTCAGAATAATTGAGAGAATAATGAATTAGTAAAATAGTCGTTAGTTGCAGCCGTACAGAAGGCGTGTCCGTAAACGTGTAAAATACTGAAAAAAATCCCATGTTTTGATTCCACATCTGTGCAAACGTTGAGTTTCTGAAGCGTCTCGCTGCTGAAGCACCAGAGATTACGGCTCTTTACGGGCTAACAACAAACTCCGGCTTCGTTCTGATCAAAGTCAGCGAGCAGCTGTGGTCCATAACAACTGTCCAACGTCTTGAGTTGATGAAAATGTTATAAAAGTAGATTCAAATGCAAAGATTCCAACTGAATCGTTCACGCAAGCAGAAAACCTCCATCCGAGCGAAAATGTTTGGAATCTGCTGAGACAGATTTTTCTCATCTTTGCCCACATTGTGTCCAAAAAGAAAGAAAGAAGGAAAACCTGCTTTCTCTGCTTAGACATGCCTCTAAAATTACGTTAGGGATGTTCATGGAGTGAAAGTGAGGGCAGAAAAACCAACTTGTTGTGTAATCAGTACCTGTTGTCCAGGGTCTTGCAGTGCCTGAGGGTCTGTCTGTGAACATGATGTGTGTTTATGTTGGGTTTAAATCCTGATCCGTGAGCTTCTGAATGAGAGGGACACTGAGGTCTGGCCTTTAAAGTACCAGAGAGCCTCTAATCTTCAGTAACTCTGTTTCAATCTACGGGGATTTGTCTGGATGTGCTGTAAATTGGCTGTCGGCGCCGTAATCTTGTATGAAATGTCAGAGTAACAAACAAAAGGCAACACGAATAACAAAAGTGGCATCTGTAATACCGAGTGAAACTCAAAAAAGGGGCAGCAGAAACATAGGAGGTTTTATCCAAAGCAGAGTTTGGATTTGCTCTGCCCAGTTCTGTTTTGTACGTTTGAATTAAGTTCAAGATATTTCAGGTTGTTTGAAGCACCTGGATTACCGCACATGGTGTACATTTGGTCTCAGTTACAGACAACTGAATTTGGAAATGCGACCCAGACTGACCCATTGCCACCAAGCCACTGATGGACTGACAACCTCTGTTCACATTGTTGACAACCGTTCGGTTTCACTGGGAATTTTATTCCCAACTATTTCACACGGTTATTCATCTGCACACCACTATACTTAGCCATGCTGATTTCGCACCAGTCCTGCTTAATCAGCTTTAATCCAGCTCCAGTTTGTTTATCTAAACCAGTGGTTCTTAACCTGGGTTTGATGAACCCCAGGGGTTCGGTGAGTCGGTCTCAGGGGTTCGGCGGAGCCTCTGCTGTGGAGGTAAAGACTCACTTGTGTAAAGTCGTGATGACGCCCCACTTTGCCATTACTTGCTGCACAGGATCATGTTACCTTGCTTAGCCAATCAGAGGATCAGGTTACATTGCTTAGCCAATCAGAGCTGAGGAGGAGCCCTGATTGGAGGAGCTTCACTCTCAGCATGGATTTGCACATGTGTCTTTATTTACTTCAGCAAAACTCACAGTTTTTACCAAATTCTTGTCTAAATCTGCTCCTCTTTTCGGGGTTGGTGCTGCCTCTAGTGGCGTGGGGAGGTAACACAACTAATATAATTACATTACTAAATCAGAATACCGCAAAGTATCTTGTGTGTCGCAGGGAGGTTGGAATAAGAAGGGTTCAGTGAATGTGCATATGCAATTGGTGGGTTTGGTACCTCAAAAAAGGTTAAGAACCTCTGGCCTGGAGAGTCCGGTTTGAGCCACGAAGCCGTAACCAAATAAAAGAAAAGCGAACTCTGGTCCGCCTACAAACCTCGGTCTCAGTTTGGTTGAGGTGAATTCAAATTCATATTTCAACACCAAACAGACCAAAAGCAGGAAGCGGACTACAGTGCAGGGAATTCTGGGAAAACGCAACCAAAACAAGCGCGTTAGTCTAGTGACAGAGTTGTGTAGTAACTTGTTGCATTACTGAATTACTTAACAGAACCAGTTCGGTTCAAATATTTAGTAATTTACACTAAGTTACAGTGTAGTCACAATATCTGACAGGTGCTGTCATATTGTGTCCATTTATATTTCCATAATAATCTCAACATTAGTGGTAAGATGTTACTTGTTCTTTGTTTTTCTTTAGTTTTCCTTTTGCGTCGATAATGAAACGATAATGAAATCCCAAATCTGTAATAACCCTGGTTTTTAGATGAGTCGTTTCATGTTTGGTTGTGCAAATGAAGGGATTCTTACTTTTTCCTTTCAGGTGGTTGCTATGATGCGTAACCATAGAAACAAGCAAGTTGCTTAGAGAACTGGTTACATTTACTTCAGTAGTGTTCTGGGGAAAAATACTTTTAGAAGTATTTTTACTACAGTGTACTTTTTCACTTTATTATGAAGTATTTCTACACCTACTTGAGTAAAATGTCTGCAAATTTCACTGAATGCCAAAAAATTTGTTTTAACCAAAATTTACCAGACAAAGACCTGCAGTTTTTGTTAGTTTTATATATTTTTATTATTTTAATTTTGCCTGATTTTTAATTTGTTATCATGTCATTTACATGAATAATTTTATTTTGGTCTTTAAAAATACAACAAAAAAAAAAAAAAAAGACCAGCATGCCTGGTTTTATTTGAGATTTCTTCTTTTTAAATTTGAGTTTTTCTTTCCACTGTTGCCAAATGCTTCCCCAAGATGAAGATTGAAGTGAAGATCTGAATCTGACTGAACAAGTGAATAATTTCTGATGGTTCTGACGTTAACTTGGACTGGGTTTGTCTTGTGAAGAGTTCTGTTACGGTCAAGCTGAAGTGTGGCAAAGTGCAAAAACGCAATAGCGCCTCCTACAGTCACAATATATGGTGGTCACAGAATAAGGTGTAGCACAGGAACCAAATGCTGCTCAGCAGGGGGCCCAAAAGCCCAAAGTAATATCGACAGACCGCCACGAGAGAGAGGTTTCTCCATATCAGTAAAGCATCTGAAGTTCTGCTGGACGAGTCCCAAATCGCTGTTGAATGTTCTTATTAAGATAAAGAACTGGTCCGACGATCCACAGCGGAATGAAAACCAGATCGACCCTCTGGTCTCCTGGCATTGATTCTCCCTTTCATTCAACTCTGACCCTTTGTTACGAACATATGGAGAGTTTAAGATTATAACAGCAATGTTGATTCACACACATTTCCAAACTCCACGTAAATACAACATTGTTTTAGTCTCTATGCCATTTACTTTAAAATTGTAATAAAACTGGTTGACTCTTCTGGGATGGGAGATTTCTGGTTCTGTTTTTGTTAAATTATTTACTATTTTCTCAGTCAGGACTGCAGGTTAAAGGGAAGATCTGGTATTTTAACTCAGGAATCTTTTGCAGGATCCCAGATGGGATGGAAGTTATCAAATCACAGAGGGAAGTTTGACAGTCTCAGCCGTAACTGAGGGACTCTAGTTTTTGTGGCTACAGACGCCAAAAAAATGGGTTTGAAAAGAAGAAAGTGAGGGTTCTGGAGCGAGTACAATGAATATGTTGTTCTCCACATGGTATTGATCTGATCCGTTTTCCTCGTAGATACATTGCATGCCATGCATCAAAGTGATCGTGATTTAATCTGGAGGAAAATCAGTCATAGCACATGGCAGCCCGGCCGTTCGGCAGAAACAGTCACTGGGTTTTACTCTGAAAACTGTCTGTACAGGTAACATTTATATGTGGGAATAAATTGTGAATTTCATGAAACAGACTATAAAAACAAAAAAATGTCATTTCTGAGGAGCTGCAGCTGCTTTACTGATTTATTGATTTATTCATCTTTGTTTGATAAGGTTATTGCAGAAGCGGGAAATTACTTTACCTCCTCTGGTGCAGTTTGAATGCCTATGTGAACACCAAACGGCCTGGCTACCGCTTCAAAAGCAGGAAGTGGACTACAGCGCAGTGCATTCTGGGTAAATACAACCCTATCAACCTTGCACTTCCGGAGCTAGCAGGAGAAAGGATTTATGGTTTTTAAACAGAAACAGAAGAGAAATCCTGCAGCCACTAAAATCAACCAGTCAAACCAAATCTACACAGTAAAAATGTCAGTGTTGAATTAACCCTCCAAAGTGTCTATATGTGTCCAAGTCAGCTGGTGTTAAATTCAACACTACAGAGTCACATTAACATTTACAACGGTGTTAGTGTTAAAATATATTAAAAGTAACACCAGTGTAGTGTTGATCACAAACCATAATGTGGTGTTAAAAAAGTAAATAATTGACCCACAAGGTGTCAATATCAAGCAAATCCAGTGAAAAATATCCAAAACAATACACAGAAATGTAAAGTTTAGCTTTTCTTTAACCCATTTCAGAATTATAGAACAATGTTAATTAAAAAAAAAGGTTGTCAATCTTTTAACACTTTCAAAAGTGTTACTTTAACACCTGCTGACTTGGACACATATAGACACTTTGGGGTGTTAATTCAACAATGGCATTTTTACTGTGTACTGGACTATCAGGCTATTGGCCCGTGGGCCTTGAAGTTGACCCTTGAACCCTAGAGCCGTCTCTGGTGTAAAGAGTAAAACACTAATATCGCGTAGGAATGGGCTAACCGGGTCCGTTTAGTCCAGGTTTAGAACCTGGACTATGAAAGCACCATGATTTGTGAGTTCATAAATCCGCTGAGGTAAACCTGCTGTTGTCCTGCTTTCCCCATCCAAGAAGAATCACTTGTACAAATTAATCCCGGCTCTGTTTCTGATCAGCCAGAGAACAAAAGTAATGACCCGGCAACAAGCCACCAGAGACATCAGTTTGGTATTATAACTCATGGTGGTTCGCTTCTCCTTCACATGGGAGAGAAAACATCGCAGCACAAACACAACAACAATGAAAAATTGACTTGCTGGAGAGCTCAGTCACAGTTATTAGAGAAACAAATGTTTCCTATAACAAACCTCCATGAGTGTCTTTGGGATCTGCAGCAGTGGAAATGTATTGTCCTAAATGGGAGCCACACGGTTGCTCTGTCTTCGTGAAACACAGCCTGAGTTGATCTGTTTCACTATGGGAGATTATCATCCACATAAATACAACTTAATAAGCTGTCACACTAACACTAAACATGTGTCTGTAACTACAAAGAGATTTTGCAAACTAGATATTTCAAACTTGATTTTGATTTTGTCCTTTGGCCAACAAATACAACAAAAGGCAAAGGGAGTTTTGGTTCATTTGGTTCACCATACATCAATCAATAAATAAAATTTTCCAATACTTTATGAGATGAGAGACTGTAAAGCAGATGTGTCCAAAATGTGGCCCGGGGGCCCTTTGTGGTCCTTGGACTAATTTTGTGCGGCCCCTAACTGCAATTCAAAAATGATTCAAATTTGGCCCAGAAATTCAAATGGAGACTTTCAATTTGTAATCAGAGTAAAAATTGATATCAACATAATTTTCTCATACAGGAAAATTCAAAGTACAACACAAAGTATTCATATTTTTATAACCACGTTTAAGCAGCTACTACTGAAAAGATGAGTTTGCTTCACCCAAATCAACTTTTATTGTTTCTTAATCTTGAAAATGAGAAAAATATTCAGTTGTTCAACAATAACTGAATACATTTTTAGAAAATTGTATCCCTTTTTGAATATTCATCACCCAATTAACACATAATCACAAAAGTTCCCTTTTTGGTGAATTATGAGTTTGTAAAGCAGTATTTAGTTTTTGTTTTCTGTGGGTAATGTTGATAACCTAAAATGAAACTCAACTGAAATAAAAACTAAACTAAAACTAAACAATATTTAACTGATAACTTATAAAAACTAGCAAACACACTTTAAAAATCTAAAACTAACAGAATTAGACAAACATGAAGTCGCAATGAAATTAAACTAAACGATAATGAAAAACCCAAATCTGTAATAACCCTGGTAAACAGTTTTTAGATGAGCCAAACGAAGCAAACAAAGGGATTCTTACTTTTTTCTTACTGGTCGTTGCTATGACACGTAACCATGGAAACAAGCAAGTTGCTTAGTAACTGGTTACATTTACTTCAGTAGTGTTCTGGGGGAAAAAATACTTATAGAAGTATTTTTAGTATGGCGTACTTTTTCACTTTTACCTCAGTAACTGTATTATGAAGTATTTCTACACCTACTTGAGTAAAATTTCACTGAATGACAAAAATGTTTGTTTTAACCAAAATTTTAAAAAGACCTGCAGTTTTTTTAGTTTTTTATATTTTTAATTTTTGTAATTTTGCCTGATTTTTAATTTGTTGTCATGTCATTTACATTAATTATTTTATTTTGGTATTTAAAAATACAAAAAAAAGACCAGCATGCCTGGTTTTATTTGAGATTTCTTCTTTTTAAATGTTGAGTTTTTTCTTTCCACTGTTGCCAAATGCTTCCCCAAGATGAAGATCGAAGTGAAGATCTGAATCTGACTGAACAAGTGAATTATTTCTGATTGATCTGACGTTAACTTGGACTGGGTTTGTCATGTGAAGAGTTCTGTCACGGTTTATTTAAAAAAGATTAGGTTTACGCAACAGCACAGGACTTCAAGTTAGTGAAACTTTGATAAAAACCAGAAGAGAGTCTCTTGTTCTAGAGAAAAATAAGAGACTTCATCTGAGGACGATGACACAGCAGGAGACGGACAGAACTGGGAGGCAACCAGCTACCTTTACTTTTGAGAAAGTGTCCTGTTTTACTTCAGTCTACTTTTTTTTTCTTGAGTCATTTTATCATAAAGTATTTCTACTCTTACTTGAGTAAAATTTCTGGACTCCCTACCCACTGAATGAAAGCAAACATGTTTTAACCAAAACACCTGCCGTTTTTGTTAAAGATTTATAAGTTTTTAAAACTCTCCTAGCACCTCTGGAGATGGAGAATTAAAAAACTAAAGCAGTGTAACCTGGGAGATACTTCAGGACTCTTTTGTCCCGGATGTGTCCAGTCCCAGAAGATACTTCAGGACATGCAGTATGTCGGTGATAATGATAAATACTTCAAATGTCACGCCTTATATTGTGGACAAAGTTCAAACACTCAATGCATATCTGAACTTTTAAAGGAATTACTGTAAAAAACCAAAAACATGCTGCTGTCTCATCTCCTGCTTTGTGTCTCATAGTTTCTTGTTTTGGTTTGATGGGAAAGCCAAAACCAGCTGCCAGGTTTAATTTTAATCCGTCTGGGGTTCATTATTAATTAAATCCAGAGTTGAATCCAGAGCCAGGCGCTGTCACTTCAATACTTCAGGATCTGCTGAAGACACCGACTGCACATTCTGTTTTTTTCTCCTCCCTTGTTTTTTTACAACCTAAACTGGGTTTGACAGCATTTACACAACAAGAGGCTTTCAAAATATTTGCAGTGGGAGCCTCCACCACAGAGAACAAGATCAAAGCCGATCCTGAGCGAGAAACAGCAAGCAGGCGTCAGACCTGAAAGGAACCTCGGCTGGTTTGCTCCTTAATGTAGCAGAACAGGTAGCGAGGTGCAAACTGAGCACGTTTTTGGTGTTTCATGCATTTTTGGGGGTTTGGGGTGGGTGGGAACGAGGGAATCCCTTTCCCTGCTAGCGTTTTGCAGGCTGTTCTGCCATCATGGAACCACAAATGGGAACAGTCTGGACAGATGTTGGTTCCAGATGACACTCCAGAGAAGAATGCAGCGGTTGGAAAGCAGCGCGATGCTGCTAGCCTGAATGTACACATATGGATGTGCAGCCTGCGGTTACTCTGCAGGAGAGTATTAGCGGCTAAAACACTGAATGCTAAAGTCCAGGACCCTGGATGTCATTTTTTTACACCCGGAATACGTTACGAATACGAGAACAATATTTATGTTTGTGGTTCTATCCAGTGTTGTATAAAGAACTGAAATCTCAGAGTCAAGTAAAAGTTTAGGTTCATCTCCAAAATATGACTTTGGTAAAAGTCCAAGTCACTGACTGAAATGTTACTTGAGTTAAAGTCTTAAAGTATCTGA
>CAEGAF010133740.1:0-65900 GCA_903067075.1 Micropoecilia bifurca | reverse complement strand
GCCTGATGACCTGGTGAAGCAAGCAGTGAGTGAGAAAGGTGACAGTTGGATGTTACGATACTTGCAGATGAATATCGATTTTTTTCTAGGAAAGAAAATATTGATATATATCGCGATATCGATATTATTATACAGCCCTAATATATGGTGGGTTTGTATGTACACAGAGCTTAAATACCACTAGCCAACAGATGCTTCATCCTTTCATTTAATTCAAAAGTATTTCTTTTAAATTAATTGTTGTTACTCATCAGAATTTCTTCAGAGTCGACTCCAGCATCCCAACTCTTAGCCCATGAAGATTCAATGAGGCGTTTGTACTTTTTTGACACAAATGGAACCCCATAAAAGACAGCCCAGAGGGTGTGTTTCTCTTTGTTCTAGCTATTTTTGTTTTACCTAGAATAAAACTGAAGTCTTACCTCATATGACCTTTGGGGGGAAAAAAGAGTTAAATATGTTGCACAGAGCTAATGCAGATTAGATTATGTTGAGAAAAAAACATTCCCTAAACCAGCTCATATAGGTATAAAAGCCAAGTGGAAGGATGTATCAAAGTTTCACCTGAAGGTCAAATGGTTTTCAACACCTCTGAGGTTCAGGGCTGGATCAGATTCACTGAATCTGTTTGCAACATGGATGAAGACCTTCAATTTGTTACCGTGCGTGTTTATTCAAGCAACATTTGTGGGTTGGAATTTATTGAATCTGTCTTTAAAATTTAATCCACACCACTTAAAAAAGGTTCTGACAGCTATTCTCAAAATTATTTCATAGACAAAAATGCCTGCAGATTGGTAGATGCACCAGGTAAACATGTAACAGATATCTTCAGACATGAAGTAATTTAAGCATGGTAGGTCTAGTGAAATAGGGGTGAAAATATGGCGTTGTAATAGCAACCCTTCATCTCAAAGTATGTCTCGGTAAGTGGTGGTAATGGCAGCTTCACATCGGTCCTTTCATCACATGCTGTGCCATTAAAATAAGCCTCTTTCTTGTCACATGTTTGCGGTTGGGATAAGCAACTTCACATGGGTTCAAACCAACCCACAAGCCGGACCGTGTCGTTATTCATTACGTCTTCATTTAATGTGGGGTCATGGTGCATCATGACCTTTGCTAAGATAGGAGGAGATGCAGACAGATAAGAATTAAATCACAAAATAGTATTTAATCCCAAAGTGATTAAATACTATCTAGACTAGCAAAAGAATAATTTAAAACAATGTTATCCTTGAATGAAATTTGTGCAGTGTTTTTACTTATTAGTAACAGTTCTGAAGTAATATGCCTTCTCTAATATATACAAGGAATGGGTTCTTTTAATAGTGTAGTGTTTTCATTTGTTCTAGCTTGCAATTTAAACATTATAATCCGAAAATATTGTGTGGCCATAAAATAAACAAAGGTAGAGCATGGCTAAGGGGGAAAAACTATTTCAATTGCTTTTATTTTATGGCGATTGAAGTAAAATCACTCTCATTTAAGGCTAAACTTTGTAATGAAGTTTAGGGTTCATCAGGATCATGTCTGCTGCTGCATGCATTCCTGTTGTATTTTGATTTAACCAGCTGAATAAACAAGCCACACTCCAAAGGCCATTTTGTTACCACAAAGAAAAGTGTGGTTGTTAATGCTCAAAAGTCTGATAATCCATCCCGGCGACTTCAAACTTATAAACCAATAACACTGAGCTTTTACCATTCCATTTAACTGGATTGCATCTTACTGTAGTTACATTTTATTTTGGAGGGCCACCGTACTTTTATCGTGCAATGCGTCTGTTTATTATGAATGAGAGCCAATTACTTTATTGCAGCTTGCCATTTTGTATTTAGTTTTTCCTGTTTAATTTGTTTTTTTATTTTTTCTGTCCGCAAAAATATATCTCAATGTTTTATGTAGAAGAAATGAGTACAATCAATATCAAAATGACAAATTCAAAAGTTCAGATTTTTGTTTTATCTTTTCCATTTTGTTTTAGCATTAAACATAACATTATTATTATTATTATTATTATTATTGTTGTTGTTGTTGTTGTTGTTGTTGTTGTTGTTGTTGTTGTTGTTGTTGTTGTTGTTGTTGTTGTTGATGATGAAAAAACCTTCCTTCTTTTTGCTTCTGAAGAGGAACTTCATGCAGTGACTTTTTCAGACACGTCAGCTAAAGTTACCCGGACACATTTCCGTGCTGCACACAACGCTCTTCTTGGCTGCCCTGTGTTTTTGCCCACCGATGTGTTTTTAAGCTAAACGGTAGTCTAATTATTTCTCTTTGTTCATTTCATCTGTTAGGACGTCACCGTGTTTTAGCCGAACAATCTTATGAAACGAGCCGCTGATTGACTCACTCATTCCTCTGATTTTGTGCGTTTGTTTCTGCTTTGGCATGCTGTCACCACCAGGTATGCATGAACCCATCCGCTTTCCTTTTTCTTTTCTTTTGTGCATGATTTGTGCCTGTCAGAGTTTATTCTGGTTGTCTGTGAGCGTACAATGTTGTTTACTTTTAAACGACACCAGAGTGAAACCAGCAAACCTCAGATGTTAATTTTTCACTGACTTGGCTTATAATTATACTTCCTGTTAGAGATCAATTCTTGACATTTTTAAAATGTAGCACTTCTTGATGATTCTTCTCACACCTTAAATGAAACCTGCTTCTGAATGTGTTTCTTCCTTTCCGCCGTTTTTTTTCAATGGATTTCAATCATTTATTTACATTTCCCTTTCCAGCCATGGCACATTTGGAAAAAAACATTAGCCGATTTACCCAGAAGCCTCAAAAGACAGACTAGAAACTCCATGTAAATGTTTTACGGGTATCTTTGCTTTTCTTCTTCCAGATTTATTGTGGGCACAGCAGGTTTGATGCCCTCTGCTCCATCATGGAGCCCTCAGATCTGACCACACGCAGGAACGGGCGACAGAGGAGAGTACCAGGTGCCTCCACCCTGTCTGAGCACATCGGCTCCATGGGCAGAGGGGAGACGAGTTCTCCTGAGCCGGAGACGGAAGAGGAGGCAGACGGCCTCATCAGGAGCTCAGACACAGAGAACAGGAGGAGTCACCGGGTTCGGCCGGGTGTCCGTGGTGAACTGGGGAATATATCACTTCTCCTGTTCCTCTATGTGCTGCAGGGGATTCCCTTGGGCCTGGCTGGCAGCATCCCCCTAATCTTACAGAGCAAGAGCGTCAGCTACAAAGACCAAGCCTTCTTCAGCTTCGTCTTCTGGCCGTTCAGTTTGAAGCTTCTCTGGGCGCCGCTGGTGGACGCCCTGTACTTCAGCAGGTTTGGGAGAAGGTAGGAGGGAAACCCTGAGTACGGATGATGCTGTTATATATGCTTTTGTTTTCATCTCTGTGCTTGTTGTCACATGTTTCTGCAGGAAGTCGTGGCTGGTGCCCACTCAGTACCTGCTGGGGCTGTTCATGCTCTATCTTTCGGCAACAGTCACCTCACTGCTGCAGAGCGCGGAGGGGCCCAAGGTGGGCACGCTCACCGCAGTCTTCTTTATGCTTGCCTTCCTGGCAGCCACACAGGTAACCATTAATAAGCACACATATGCAGTGCTTTGCAAAAGTGTTCGTGTCCCCATGAACAGTTTCACCTTAAAGGTAGAGAGCTCCAAAGAATTATGAAGTGGAAAGATGAAATGTGCACCTTTTGTTTCAAAAACCAATTTGCTGAAGAAAATTCTACAAGTACAAACTTAAAACTTCTCTTTCTCTGTGTACTAGGATATAGCTGTGGATGGCTGGGCTCTCACCATGTTATCTAGAGAAAATGTGGGCTATGCGTCTACCTGCAACTCCGTAGGCCAGACGGCGGGTTACTTCCTGGGGAACGTGCTCTTTCTGGCTCTGGAGTCTGCTGAATTTTGCAACAAGTACCTCAGAATAGTGCCCAAAAACACCGGCATCGTCACTTTGCCAGGTACATGGACACACACCACTGTTGAATTCTGAGGTGTGGTGTAAAAAATATATATAATCATAAATGATTTTAAAATGTTTTACTTTAACGTTTCCTGTACCATTCCAATTGAAATCAAACAAATCTGCTAGGGATGGGTTTTTAAAGAAAGCTGGAATAATCTGGTTGCATAAGTGGGGCACACCTTTACACTAATACTTCCTTGACACACCTTTGACTCAATTTCAACATTTCGAGTTTGCTGGTACAAACCTCTCATCAGTTATGGCAAATCAGACTGAATTGAAATAAACCTCATCTGTCCATCTCTTCCCTTAACTCAATGATCTGCACATACAAATGTATCAGACTTCCTAACCATTCCACAGAAATATATACCTAACATAGCACACGCAAGGCAGGTACCAATAGTTGGAAAGAATGTACTGCAGCGGTGAAATGATTAAACTTGCACATCATTTTAGAGTCAAAACAGCAACACGGAAGTGGCTGTTGGGATGTCTGGTTTTAGAAGAAGGAATTCAGTAAGAAAGGAGGTTTGAAGACTGGCAGTAAACATCCTAGACTGATTACAATATTCTTTAACCTTGTGGGTGAATGCATCATGGTCTGAAGAAACCAAACTTCTGTTATTATGCCAAGCATACGTCTAAAACCGCAAAGGTTTGAAGAATCTTTGCGAGGCAGAGTGGGCAAATGTCGTATAAGATCTGCTGATGTATCGAAAATGATTGTTTTTCTCATTTCTGCCAGGTTTAGGCAGATGATTTAAGTCAATCTTTTGTTCTTCTGTTACAGATTTTTTATTTTTCTGGGGGGTGATATTCCTATTCTCCACCACCCTGGTGGCCATCTTCAAAAGGGAGAACGATCACAGCAGAGGCAGGAGGAACGTTCCGGAAGAGACTCAGGGTGTCACGGAAACCTACAGGCTCCTGTTCTCCATCGTCAAGATGCCCACAGTCTTCACTTTTTGTTCCCTGCTCCTCACAGCTAAAGTACAGAACTGCTAAGAGCAAGATGATTGGTGTTGTCTGTATCTGAAGAACACTCCTGGTGAAAATATCTTTTTCTTTTTCTTTTTGCATTAGATCGGCTTCTCTGCAGCAGATGCTGTTACAGGTCTGAAGCTGGTGGAGGCTGGAGTCCCCAAAGAGCAGCTGGCGCTCCTGGCGGTTCCCATGGTGCCTCTGCAGATCCTTCTGCCAGTGATCATCAGCAGATACACGGCGGGGCCCCGACCGCTTGACGTCTTTTATAAAGCCTTTCCGTTCCGGTAAGCGCTCTCGTAAAGCGCAGAAGTCGACTCGCTTTGTGTTTGTACGCAGTAAGCAGAGAGCTAGCGGAGTCCTGTTCTGTTACGCAGGTTGCTTATCGGGCTTGAGTACGCTCTGCTGGTATGGTGGACCCCCCATGTGAAACACGAAGGAGGATTCCCACTTTACTACTACGCCATAGTCCTGCTCAGCTATGCATTGCATCAGGTTTGTTGTTTTCCTCCGTTCGTCTCTGCTGGTTGCCCTGCTTAACTACAAACATCCAATCCATTCGGACTTCCTGAAACCTGCTCTAATAAACCGGATGTTGAGCGTTCGCAAACGTCTGACAGTAAAACACTTAAACACCTTGTTTTTTAATGTGGTGTCCCTAGGTGGCGCTGTACAGCATGTATGTGGCCTGCATGGCCTTCCACGCCAAAGTGAGTGACCCCCTCATAGGAGGGACCTACATGACGCTGCTGAACACGGTCACTAACCTGGGAGGAAACTGGCCCTCCACAGTGGCTCTGTGGATGGTCGACCCCCTGACCTCTACGGAGTGCCAGGGGGCCGTGGGACAGAGCTGCAGCTCGTCACTGGAGGCGGGGGTGAGTGGCACGCGAGAGGGCGGAGAACCACAGGGTGTGTTTTAATTTATAAAATAAACCCCTCTTCCTCCCCCCCCTCCAGTTGTGCGTCAAGGAAGGAGGCGTTTGTGTGACGACCATGGACGGCTACTACGTGGAGTCTGTGGTGTGTGTCGTCATCGGTTTGCTGTGGTGGCTGTGGCTGGGGAAGAGGATGAGGCGGCTGCAGGAGCAGAGCTCGTCTGCGTGGAGATGCAGGGTGAACCAGTGATATGAGTCCTACAGACGTTTCAGTAGTGAGGTGCACCTTCGTTTTCTGCTCCGAAACCAGCTGGACTCACAGTCGTTCCCACACGGCAACGTTTTGCTCTGGTCTGGCTTTTTCGCTGCCAGATCGAGGAGACGCTTACCATTAAACATGCCACTTTAATGTACACACACATGAAGTATGCCACCGTCGCTGTCTTTTAAAAAAAAAAAAAGTTATTGCCGCCGTCTTATAAAGTGTCCTAGTAGATTTTTACCATGTTGTGCTGCTTAAGCAAAACCAAACAAAGGCTGGGTCAAAGAAGATCTTGACAAATGATTTTTTTTCATCTGAAAAAAGTATTTTTTAAGATGCTTTATGGGTTTTAGTACTTCATCTTCAAACCCATCTATCTTTCTTATATGAAAGGAATATTCACAGAGCCGGATGCACTAATCTTAACTCAAAGCACACGTGAAGATTTCTCCTCATATCCCTGACCTGAACTACGAAGCAGGAAAAGAGTCTCAGAACAGTTCAGAGGCAAACAGAAATAGGGCGCGGTTACGTATATCCATCCATCCATTTTCTTACACCCTTGTCCCTTAGAGGGGTCGGGAGGGTTGCTGGTGTCTATCTCCAGCTAACGTCTCGGGCGAGAGGCGGGGTCACCCTGGACAGGTCACCAGTCTGTCGCAGGAAAACGGTTATGTTTAAATGTCTTTAAAAGAAAACAGATAAAAAAGAATATCCACAGTATGCAGAAATATCTTCTCTTCATTGTCCCCGTTTCAGTTTTACTAAGGAGAACATTTTGGGAGACATCTTACTATAATATTTATAGCAGTTGATGTTTATTTTCATTTAAATCCATACAAAGGAATACAATATTTTTAGTCTCCTCCAGTGTAAAAGGGTGCTGCATTAAATATTTGTTTGTACTTTCATATCAGTTGTATTAGTTATAATACGACTAATACGACAATCAAGCCGCTAACAGTTTCAGGTTTTCTTTGACCTCTGACCTGGCGGTTTCAGTTCGTCCTCTGACTGTAGTGCAGAAGATGAAAACAGGGGCGGCAAGTTCTTTGACAGGTGTTGTAGTTTTGTATTCAAAAGAAAATGAAGGAATGACACGATTATCCCCATTTATGCACAAAATTGATCTGATTTTGTATTATAATCTCAGAAAACGTGCATTATAGCATCTTCTGCTGGTTCAGATGTTTATTTCCTGAAGATAGCAAAGGATTGTTTGGATTATTTATTTAAACCTGCTGATTAAGATTGCAATTTGAAATCCTAGGTGGCAGAAAATTAACTTTAACTTAGAAGGCATGATTGCTGGTAAATATGTAGTATAAATTCATTCCACTCCTCTGGCTCCTGTATGTAAATTCCTGGCCACTGTAATCTCTCACACATGGATTTCTGCTGCACTAATCCAGCAGCACGAATACCAGATTACGATGAAAATGCTAACAGTATAAATTTGAATGCGTTAGAATCAGTTGCTACATTCCAAACGTGTGCTACCGCTGTTACCATGGTGATGTACTGTGCAGCCTAATCTAGAAAGTTACAACAGAGACTGTGACTTTCACAACCTGCATCCAACTGAACAAGACCGAAACCGGCCACCAGATGAGAGGCACACGTTTAAATAAATTGTAAACAATCAGCACTACAGCTGCTTTTATACGTTGGCTAGATCAATAATTTACACAGAAATAGTCTGCATATTTTATTTCCTTTGACTGTGTTGCTTTCAGCGGACTGAAAATATTACTTTGATTTCATGTTACTGTAAAAATAGAATCATTACGGTGGACAGTGTTGTGATCCCAACTCAGGACGTCAGAACAGATTAGTGACAGTGTTGTGAGATGTGACACTGAAGTACTGCAGAGCGGGATGGAGACACTCAACCCTGCTTCAGAGTTTGCTGCCCAAACTCCCAAGTTCAACCTGCTCTTATGATTTAAAATATTCTGATTTCTGACCTTTTTCGTCGTTTCTATTGTGGTTGGTTTTGTTTCTTTAAACTGTGCCTTGTTTAGTGTCTTCAAGTCAGTTCATTGAAAAATGAAGTTAGGTTATGCTGCCATCCTGTGGCAGAGAAGGGGGACTGCTAATTCCCCACACTACACTGTTGCCCTTAAATAATTGTGAAGGTACTCGAGTTCTTTTGAGTTTCTCAACACACTAGAGCTTTAATCCTCCAGCTGTTTCTGTGCGCCAGTGGGAGTGAGCGCTCCTTAGAGAAGAATTAGATTTGCACTTTGTAATCTAAAAACTCGTCGTCTACATGGTTAAATGAATGGAGATGTCTAAACGTCACTTTGCCTTTTTAATACGATACAAAACTTCCATGAGCAACTACAAACGATGGTCAGTATATTGGTTGGGAAATCTTTTCAGTGCTCTCCATTTATGCAGCTTTTTCCAGTTTGTTGGTTGCATTGTAACTGCAAGTTCATATTATTACAGGAAACATTTAATATCTATTTAGTCTGTTTAGAAAAGTGGATGAATACGTTTACATCATATAAACATCAGCCATGAGGGACGATTAGTGTGAGTGTAACGTCTGAATGCTGGTTACCAAAATTCCCTGGTGAAAACATTGATAAGGGTAATTTTTAGCTTGTGAAATACATCAAATATGTTGATTTGAGGAACTGATACTTGCTGTTGTTTATAATAAATGCACTGAAAGCATAATTTACATCAAATGAATTAGTTAAGACGACAGGAAACAAGGGAAAAGCGTCTAAATTACGTATTTTTTCTGTTCCTGAGCCTCTAGTCTTTTTAAACGTGTATCTGTCCTTTTTATATTAGACATTAATTAAACTCGGCTCACAGCAATATAATGAGAATGTTTTATATTTACGTTCTGCAGATCATCCATTTAGATAGTTCTGTCATTGACACTGTTTACTGATTTTGTTTGATAATTGGTGTTTTTCAGGTGGTGGGCATCTACTTAAGAGTTTTATTATATAATTTTATTCTGTTCATAATATATTTTTAGTTACTGCACAGCTCTAGTGTACAGCGATTCAAATTCCACAACAGGATGCCAAAACAAATTTGTCCTGACTACATTTATTTACATCTTATGTTTTGCACAAAAACAAAGATTCTGGTCAAACAAATTGAAATTTAAAAGGGTTTAAAGGTTAATGACAGATGTTTTTATTGTCAGAATGTGAATTGAGATTTTTTTTTCCTTTTCCTTATAAACAACAAACTGTTTATAATATCTGACTAATGAAGCCAAAGCTTGAAAGCTATGGACTTCTCCAGGAATAATTAGATCAATTAAGACATCTGAATTGAAACATTTACCAACTTGGAATTTGTTTTCTACATTCCAAAGTCTTTAAAATAATAAAATAAAACCAAATCATTTCCTGAGGAATAACAGCTGTGGTTCTAAAGGCTCAATTTCAATTTAATGGAACAAAATGACATTTTGATGTCTTTTTTTTTTAAATCAAAGGTGGAACCTTTAAAGTCTAAATTTGAAAATGTTTTCACCATCCTTATCATGATACTCTGTAGATCCTCTGGGATTTCTGTCTGCTCTGCTCTCAGGCTGAACCTAGTTCTGCTTGTTGTTACTACCTTGAGTCTTTTCCTTCCACTGTCCCCATGTGTTTGTGTTATAACTGGGAACAGACTGGAATGTGTGTAATCTTAATGGCTGCATTAATTTGATCGCACACTTCTGGATGGAGGTTGGACCCATTTGTCCTGTGAAGTGCCTTGAGGTGACATTTGCTGATGAGTGAAACGATGCTACACAAATAAACAGAGTTCAAAGTAAATCCCATGTTGTAACTGAATCCCGCTGAAGGAAAAGAACGACTAAGTGATTGAATATCGAGATCTCAATAAACATTTGTAATTAAAATACACGCACTTCATCAGGTCTGCGTCTCTTTCTGTGACTGTTGGAGGGAAAACAAATATGACATGAAGCGCATGTTTTCTTTACAGTTTATTCATAATTTCTTTTTGCGTCTCAAGAGTTGTAAAATTGTTTTTCCTGAACAAGTTGGTGCTGAGGCAGGAGGCTGTGGCTGCGTCTCCGGGTCTTTGGAGTTCTGAACCTTCAAAGAGCTGCGGATGGTGAGACCAGATCAACTGGTTCTGGAGATTCGAACCCAGTCTGGGTTCTGACGCCCTGAGCGTCTCCGAGCGGCCTGAAGGAGAGCCGGAGGTGGTGTTACGCAATCAGCACAGTTACATGCTGCCGTTGATAAGGAGTTGAATTATAAGAGTGATAACTCAAGTATGGAGTCCACATGATGTCATTTCACAACACAAAGGCTTAGAGAATTGATAGTGTTTGTTGTTTTTATTTAATGGAGGCTCTATAAGTTGACGCACAGAAAATGGATCCACTTGGTAAGACTTCGTAAAACAAAGCAAAACCTTTTGTTTATAGAGCCTGTTTTTGTCTGATCGTCACAATCCACTTCTCTTTTGTATTAATGCTAATTCAGATCATAATCCAGAACGAGGAACCATGTCAGTAATCCATCCAGTAAAGCTTACTGGCATCGACTAACAGAGATCAAAGCACTTTGGATATCTTAAAGTCCAGCAGACTGACTGCGTCTCACTTCCAAGCAAACCACAGTGTGAGAAATGATCGACGTGGCGACGGCGTCACCTTCAGCACTGAACTGTAGTCTGCCGGAGTGCCGGCCCCAAGCGCACACGGCAGGTCGTGACAGTACATGTAGTGTGCAGATGTGCAACAAGTTTGGATTCTTTGTCTCTAGCATCCGTTCCCGTTTCTTTGCCTTTAAAAAAATATCACCAAACCAGAGGGAGAAGAAATAAAGTCAGGGGTCATAGGTTCATACGTAGATGCTCGGGCCGTTTGGCCACGACGGGGTAGGCTTGCTGCTTCATCTGGGCGAGGTTGACCCCCGCAGGCTGTCGGATGGGGAGCGGGGCCGAGGCCTCGGAGCTACTAGTGATGTCCATCTGCTCTGCAGTGGACAGATCCATGGGCTGCTCCAGAGGAGACGGGAGGACGCTCTGTCCCACGCCGGGGATGAGGGGACTGCGACACCAGCCCGGGCTGAGAGGGAAGTAAGAGGCTACAGGTTAGAGGCTGCAGGTTAACGAGTCACGCAAATAATCGGAGCTGCTGCAAACCAGCCGACAAACCTGAGAAGAGTCCTTGGGCTGTCCATGATGCGCCGAGGGGAGCGGATCTTTGGCTCGAAGGAAAACTTCTCCTTGATGTTTTCCAGAACTGATGGCGCAACGTACGTAAAACCCTGGGAAAACCACAGAGGAAGGAAACAAGGAACGCGCCTTTTAATTATGGAGATTTTTTTCTTTTTTTTGCACAACTTTCCCCAAACTTCCATTCTTTTCTGAGGTCTTATTGTGACATTTCTAGGTTTAATCTTAACCCAATTATGCAGCACAAACATACGGAAAGCGTCAACAACCTCACATCATTTGTCTTTTATGGTCATTTTTTGTTTCATTTACCTGCTGTGCAACAATCCTGTTTGCAAAATGCCTTGCAATCAACTTTCCACACATTGCAACATCCCAACCACACAATTCAGATGCATCCCAATGGGAAGACAAACACAACAGAGCGCTTAAATGTGAAGGGAAATAACAGACGTTTTGCTAATTTTTACCAATAAAAATCCAAGAAGCATTTCATATTTTTATTTTCTGTAATTGATCTCCTTTCACTGCAGTTACACCTGCACGTGATTTGGATCATTTCTCCTCCAGCTGTTTACATCTATGGATGCTAAAATGTTTATTAGCATTTAGCAGTTGGATTGGGTGGAAGGAATCTGAACATCAATTTTTAAAATCGATTTTCAGGTGAATTTATCCCTGGACTTTGACTGGGTCATTTTAACACATGGAAATGTTTTTATTTTACACTGGTTAAATTTTTTTATTCATAAATAAAATATCTAAAATCCTTTTCTTTCTAGCCAGTTAATACAAGTGCAAAACAATTGGAGTTTATGACTCTAATGTGACAAATTGTGGAAGACTTCCATTGGAATAAATAAAGTGGGATAACTGCATCTCTAATAGTTCAGATTAAACTTGCTGCCAAATTAGGCAGAAGTGAAGTAAAGTGCATTACCAGGAAGGCTTGATTTGCGCTCTCGCTGAGGGTGGAGTCGTCAGGACTGTCCACCGGAGTCTGGCTGGTGAACTTCGAGTCGAACTGACTCACGTCATCCGCTGATTGCTGGCCAGACAGAGGAAACCCGGGTTTGGGATTACGGCAACATGAGAGGTTTCAGCCAAAGCAAGCAGGAGATGATCTGACACAGTAGAAGGCTTGAACCTTAACCTCTAATGTAGCGTTATTTAGGCACATTAGCAAAACATCCCACCAAATACTGGAAGGTAATGAATGTCTGTTTATGTTTTTACTTACAAGGACAGGTTTGAAGGGAGGCTCCACTTTTCGGGCCAGTAGATCTTCCCAGTTGATGTGTCGAAAGAAAGCATGAGCCTATTGAACACACACACAAAAAAATATAATTTAAACAAGTCGGTCACAAATCTCATAACAACCGGCTGAAGCTTGAGAATATTCCTTTGCATCTGTTGCTCTCACCTGCACCTCTGTGGCGTCTCCTGCTCCGGCGCCGAGCCGTGATGAAGCATTTCTCTTCAGCAGCTGTTCAGGCAGCGGTCAAATGTTAAGAGAAAAGCAGCAGGGCAAACAATCGTCTTCAAGCACACGCAGGAGACCGTTACCCGTTTCAGGAGCTCCCTTGCTTCCTGTGTGAGGTAGGGAGGGAGGCTCAGCTTACACTTCAGGATTTTATCAATGGTCTTTTTCCGGTTCTCACCTGTGAAGGGGGGCTACAATTAGAGAGGAAAGACCAGGGTTATTATCACCCGTGCTGATTCACAACAGTAATAACGAAACTGGGCGCGTTTCACTGACCGCTCCTGTGAGCATGTCGTACATCAGAGCGCCCAGACTCCACCAGTCCACCGCTCTGTTGTGGCCGCTCCTCATCAAGATCTCTGGAGCCCTGAAGCACAGAGAGCCCACAGCGTTCGAGGCTGTTAGTGATGAAGAGCGCAACCGGGTCAGAGGTCCCAGAAAAAAAACAAAACACCTACATGTATTCGATGGTTCCACAGAAAGTGTGAGTAACTGTCCCATCGTGAATGGATTCTTTACACAGACCGAAGTCGGTCAGTTTTACGTGACCTGGAGGAAAATCAAGAAATATTTAGATACCAACATTTATGTGAATTAATTACACTTGCTGGAAGCTCAGCACTAAATAAAACTTTTTGATTTGAAAAGTATTCACACCCCTTGAACTTTGACACGTTGTGTCAAGTTTGATCTTTTTAATTATGAAAAGTTAAATATTAGTCAAAGAGAGACATGGTTTTCATCATTTTTATGAATAAAATCTGGAGACTGAATTTCTATTCATCGCAAGAGAATTAATACTTTGTAAGACCATTAAAGCTGCATATATTTGGGGGCTCTAAATGTTACGCGTCATCCAGGACAAACTAACCTTGGCTGTTGAGCATTATGTTCTCGGGCTTCAGGTCTCGGTAGATGATGCCTTTTTGGTGCAGATGACCCAGAGCCATGGAGATCTCTGCGAGGTAAAAACTTCAAGCCACAAAAGACTAAATCAAAGCTAAAAATATCACACCAAACATCACATCAATGAAGGACTGTTGCATGTTTTCAGATCTAAAAACAGTTCTGAATTTATAATCAGTTGTTTCAAACTAAATATCAGGTGTTATTGGCAGCCATAGTGTTAAAACTTGCCAAAGGGGCAACACTTTGGTCGATGCAGAAAAATGACATTGTCTTAGAGGAAAGTAAATTTTGTTCCTGCTGAACCATTTCCTCTTCGGCCATCGTAATCAGTTTGAAAGACTACAATGTCTTGGAGTTTCAAGGAGTTTGTGATGCCATGATGTTTAACAAGTTAACCCAACATTGACCAATTTCATCACAAATCCTCTACTGTTACCCCAACAGCAGACATGAGGGTTTTTAACATATTTACGTTTTGTTGCACATGAACTCCAGCTGGAGTTTTTGTTGCTGAGGAGCTGAATCTTATTCTGACCAGTTCTGATCAGCAGCAGCAAAGATGATTTTCCCTGACCCATCAAAAACAACCACTTAATTATTACAGAACATTGAATAAATGTACTCAAATTTGACTTAAATGTTCCCGTAAGAGGCTATTACTGCAAGTTGGATTAACACTTCTACATGACAACTTGCTTGGACAAAGGCGACTTCCTGTTACATGATGCAAAACAGAAGAACGGGGGAAAATCAAATCAAATCAATAATAATGTCAGCAGTTAATGACTGAAATCTGATGCCAAACAATCCTCACCAGGCTGTGTCTTCCATGAAGATGCCCTCTCTCTCCAGCTGCATGAAGAGCTCTCCTCCTGCACAGCAGAACAACATCTTTATGCATCTAAAAGAAGCAACACACCAGTTCTCAGGATGATGAAAAGAAGTGAAATGTTTCGAAGGCAACAACAAAAACAAAACTCCAGCCTATGAGCTGCAAGTGCATCTTCCTCTATGAAACGCATTATTAATTCATGCTGCATTAATCTGCCATTTAAAGAGACAGTGTAAGACAAGCTGCCCAGGAACAATATGTACTCTGAGGACTTCTGTTGCCTTATATTTTCTGTTTACACTGAAGCTGAAAATAAAATGGTTGCGAGCAAGTGACGTCACAGAAACATTATTAATACATGTAGTATACAAACTTAGGCTCATTTACAAGAATAAAATGTTATAGACATTTTATTGTCCATAACAATAAAATATTGTCTATATTTTAATAGTGCCTATATTTTTGTCTTTTGTTTAAAGACAAAAATATCAGGTCTGGTATGTTGTGTTTTTTGGTTTTTTTTAGTGTTACAAACCACTGAGGTACTCCAGGATGAGATAGAGCTTCCCTCCCGTCTGGAAGGCGTAGATGAGATCAACGATGAAGGGATGCTTCACTTCTTCCAGAATGTTCCTCTCTGCCTTGGTATGAGCCGTGTCCTTAGCATTGCGTACAATCATAGCCTGGAGGCCGGAAGCACAGAGAAATAAAATCAGGCAAAAAATAAATAAATAAATAAATAATATACAAGAACAATATAAAGAAACGTAAGCTGATACACACTGCAGCATGGCCACTGGATAATTTCTATTACAAACTAAAGTACAGCTAAAAACTTTGTCTCCTCTTCTGTGTTAGTGCCTCCCGTCCGCATGCTAAGTTTTATTTTGCATGTGCAGATTATTATTTTTTTTAATATTTTGAGAAGTGATCATTATAAAAACTTCCCTCCGTTAATGCAGAATTTACTACAAGCGATAACGTCCGGTTTGCACAAGCTCTCTGTGGAGTTATACCACCTTTTGCCATCGTTGCTCTGGTTGTTTTAATTACATTTTAAATGTGAGTTACAGAATTATCAAAGAAACTATGACAGGACAGCACAGGTATCACAGCAGTTTTGATTAGACTGAGGTTGAATTTTCAAAATAAATAAATAAAAAAGTTGTGAAGCTGCGGACTGAGCCAGGAATCATCTTTTAAATGCCTCCTGGTTCTGACACCCCAGAGTGGCTCCTGCAGCCTTTTTTTGGAGATGTGCAAGTGCAGAGTGTCCTGATTTTTCATCTGTCCACAGCCTCAGCTCTCTGCCGCTTTCCTCATTTCTGTTTACTAAATACTTCTGCCTGACAGCCAACGAGCTGCCTGTTAACAGCTCTCTCGTCTCAGCGGTGAGCGTTCAGAGCTGTGGTGGCAGGGACATTAGGGTTGATGCTCTTATTCCAAATTTTCAGCCAAATTCACAAAATACACACACACACACATACTCAGAGGGCAATGGATTTAAGTTCTTATTTTTTACTACACACTGACATTATAAGCAACACAAAACTGCCAGAAAACTAAGAAAAACATCATGAAGCTCAGTTGAGAAGCTTCACTTCTGCTATAAACTCAGTGTTTGTGGCTGGGGATTTTTAGACAAGTCTGGACAGACTTAAAATTTCAAATATTTCCACGCTTGTGAGCCTCCATCAGATCTTTACCAAATATGCCGTTTATGCTTTCCACTGTTACGTTTTGCCACCAAAACCCCCCGAGCGCAACGTAGCAGCTCTTTAATGTGTCACCGAGGTCGTGCAAGGCAATCCCTCCGACATGAAGCTGGACCTAATGGGCTCGAGCCGAGGCTGCAGCACAGCAGCTGGCAGTCTACCAGCTACAAGTGAAATCTTACCCCACCACTGACTTCAGCAGCAGCGCATATGTGCAGACAGAAGCAATATAATGTTAATTTATAAAGAAAACAGCGTGGTTACATAATCAAAACTGCATCTGCGCTTTTGGTGAAATACAACTCAAAGTCAGACTGCAAAAGAAAAGATTTAATACCTTTTTTAAAACTTTCATGGCAAATATTTTGCCGGCTGCAGCTCCGACAACTTTCCGAACTTGGAAAACCTGCAGAGCAAGGAAACATTTTTTTTTTTTTTAAATTAAGTGTTCAGAATCGTCACACAGGCAGTTTGAGGGAAAAACATGGGTCAGCATAACATTATAGAGGCAAAATAATTCACCACACAAGCCGCTCAGACAAACGGCATGTTCACTGGACTCCATACCTTTCCATAGCCGCCTTTTCCGAGGACCCGCAGCAGCTCGAAGCATTCTGGTCTGATGTTCTCCGTCCCCTGATTGACGTTGTCCTCAGATATCTCGATCTTCTCGCAGTCGTCCATGTTGCTGCAGAGATAAATGTAAATAATCAGGCTTCTCTTTTGGATCATTTTAAAAGTGGTGACACAACTGAATACTTACAACTCAAAGCCACTGCACTGATCCATGATGTCTATGTTTTGAGTCTGGTAGGAAGAGCAGAACACTGATGAGCAAAGGAGACTTTAAATACTTTATCAGAAAAATGTATATTATTTTCTGGGCCATAAAATCACTAGGGCATTTTATAACTTATGATGAGGTTTGGTTTTATGCCTGTGAAGTAGTTATATTTATGCACCATAACAGACACTGTTGGGGGAAAAAAGTCTATGTGAAACTAAAACAGCTTGCTTACCATATTCTTCATATCTATATTTTAAATGTTCTGATCATTTTCCTCATAGAGAATCACATAAACATGAGCTGCTGTGAGACAGTACATCATAGGTAAGCAATCATAACGCTGAACATTAGCCTCATTTTCATCTCAATGAAAAATAAACATGTCATTCAACAACATTTTACAATCATGTCACACTTTTTGGGTTAGACGGCTTGACAAGACATGACTGACAATTTAAATAGAGATCAATTTGTGCCGTAAAACTCCGCAATAGCCGTTTTCCTCTCCCTGTATAAACACAAGCCACCGGGCAGCCAGTGCTCAGCCCACACAGCCCCACTCTGTCACATTTCGCCAAAATAAACTGTTGCACACGGAGCCACATTTATCACAGCTGCACCTTTGGCCAAGTAAGGATGTTTTGCACAACCCCGTGCGTGACAGCGACGCCGACAGCTTCCAGAACGCATAAAACTCACTCCAGAACCGGCTTGTAGTGCCATAAAAAACGAAAGGCGCTTTTTTTGTTGTTCTTGTTGTTGTGTTTGCGGTCATGCTAATAGTAACAGTTTGTGAGGCCCTGACAGCGCCGGCTGCTGCACAGCCTGCAGGCCTGGCCGTCTGCAGCTGGCAGGCGACCAGGCTAACGCAGCTAGCTGCGCTACGGCGGCGGGGAGTTTCTCCTCTGACAAGCCTCTGCTGAACTACCTCGTCGTTCTCGTCGTCGGAGACATTTTCCTCCGGCTGGTCCAGGTCGATGTCAAACACTCCGGCCATGGCGGCGAGTCGCTGGAGTTGCTGTGTCACGGACCGCAGGTACAGCAGGCGTCTCCCACCTCATGGACAAACACGCACGGCCGCCATAACCGGCTACTACACCGAGCAGGCGCGGTGCGACGCGCCACAAGGGGGCGGGAACGTGTTGGCTCAAATACAAAGGCACCGCTGCGCTAAATACTAGTACATCTCCAAACACTGGAATGTTGCGTAAGAGGGAGATATTTATTACCAGTAATGTCAGAGAGTAAAACTCTTATTTTATAGAATCGTCACATGGGGTTTCACCCAGAAAAATTGGTAGCGAGGGTTGTCATTCATCCAGCCGCCATGAGTTGAAATGTTTAAAGTTGACAAGAAATTTGAAAATATCACTTGATAGTTATGCATTATTGAAAGACTGAAAGATTAATACCTAAACACCAACTATAAAGTCTTTCTAAAAAGGCAATGAGAAAAAAACCTAAAATAAATAAACAATGTTAAGCCTGGTGGAGGCACAAGTGAAGCCTGGTGGCCCGCCAGGCTTATAATACACTGGGGAGAACCCTGATCACACATAGAGTGGCATATTTTAAGCTTTTGTTTCTTGTAATTTTGGTGATTGTGACGTTACAAACAATGAAAACTAATAGTCCAGTGTCTCAGAAAATTAGAATGCTGTGAAAAACGTAATTGATGGAAACTCATGGTGTCACACCTTTATCCACTAATTAAGTCAAAACAACTGAGGTTGAATGTTTCCTGAACCTTTAGATGGTCTTTCACTCTGTGTTAGTAGACAGTAGACAATCATTCTGACTGGACAGACATCTAGAAGAGAGTCATTAATTCCCTTCACAAGAAAGGGAAGCCACAAAAAAGTTATTGCTGAAGATTCTGGTTGTTCACAGAGTTCTGTATCCAAACATATTATAAGAAAATTGCATGAAAGGAAGAAGTGTGGTAGGAAAACGTGCACTAGCAAACCGGGAGAACCACAACCTTGAGAAGAGATTAATCTGTGTGTCCATTCCAGGCACTCTGAGTAATGCTACCAATGTTGCATTCCCCATGTCAAGTCACTCCTGAAGCAGAGACAATGTCAGACATGTCTTACCTGGGCTAAGGAGAAAAGGAACTGGACTGTTCCAATTGAATGTATCAATTAAAGCAACCTGGGCTTCCATTACACCCATACAGTGCTACAGGCTGATTATCTCTGCCTCATGGCGCATTGATGCAGTACTTCATACAAGAGGAGGCCCAACCAAGTGTTGAGGTCTCATGCCTCCTCTGTCTCATGTTGCCCAAACCGTCACAGTGTCAAGGCACAGCATGCTTAGATTGGGATTGGAAATCCATCATTCTTCCTTGGATTCGTGGAAATGTAAAGCGTTAACAACATAACCAGCCATCAAACATTTCAAAATTGTCATTATAAATAGACAGGAAGAAAGGCTCTCTGGACAATGCTAACCAGCCATCTTGATTAAACACTAAATTTGTCTTCCGTATTTGGTCAAAGAATAATTTTTTTTTTTCTTCCACTGAACCGTTTTTATTTCTTTGCAAGGCTATAAACAGAATAATAACAGTAAGGGGCTGGTTAAATGAGGAGCACACACTTAATAATACAATAGATTTGTATTTATTTCTACAATCAAGCAAGCTGGAAATTAACTATGTAATGCGTTTTTATGCTAAGTACAGTTTTTTAAAAATTTAAAAAACATCGTGTACTTCAGTCCGTATTTTATTTTGAAACGTTCGACAGTTTAAGCCGGAAATGACGTTTCAACTACGAGCGCCGCTTCCAAAACACAGCCTGGAGTCTGCAAATGCAGCCGAAAACGGCATGAATGCGTGATTTAGACACCTCACGGTTTCTGACCATGTCTGTGGTGACAGTCCAGCTGGGTCAGTGCGGTAACCAGGTGGGACAGGAGCTGTTTGACGTCATGTGCAGCGACGCTCGAGACGTCCAGAGGAAAACGTACAGCGCGGTCAGCTGCGCGCGCTTCTTCCGCCAGACCGCACAGGGAGGTAAAGCGAGGCTCCGACAGGACTTTAATACGGATGATTGCTGTAACGTGGGCGCGTCTTTATACAGTTTGTGTGTGTCAGCCCTTGAAGCCAGGGCGGTGCTGATTGATATGGAGCCTAAAGTGATCAACCACAGCATGAGCAAGGCTGCGAAGTCTGGCAGGTGGAGGTATGGAGGAACTTCCCACTTCAGCCAGAAGCAGGGCTCTGGAAACAACTGGGCCAATGGGTGAGATGTTAAACCAGCCACATGAACCGGAATGGCTTACAGTTGCAACACAAACTTCTAACTTCTATGCTGGGTTTCCCCGGGTCCCCCCCCCCCCAGAAAACCTGCAGTTTTGGAGTTAAAAAATGTTTAAAATTGAGAGGAAATGTGAAAATATCGCTTGATGATTAAGTGTTCTTGGAAGATTGATATCTGAACACCAACTACAAAGTAAAAAAAAATGCAAACATTTTTAAAAAACGTACATAAATAAGCAATGCTAAGCCTGTTGGGGCTGCAAGAAAAGGCTGGTGGCCCGCCAGGCTTACAATACACTGAGGGAAAACCTGTTCTATGTAATGACTGGGATTTTGTGATAGGCCAAGGTAATTGTGAAATGTACTGGACACGATGCATGGTTTTCATTTATCTACTTATTTACCAATAAACACATTGCAAGCCACTAGCAGAACAAGTCAACGTCGGGCTGGGGGACGGGGCAAATCACCGGGCAACTGCACCCCCAGCCCTCACTGTAGCTCCGCCCTGTTGCAAGCTCTCTTTTTGCAAAGTAACTCAACTGGGTTAAGTTGGACGGAGAACGTCTGGACCTCAATTTTCAAATTTTAACACAGATTTCAACTGCATTTTATTGTGGAGTTTGACCGGTCGTTGTAACACATGGACGTTCTTTGATCCAGCCTGTGTCATTGTTGCTCTGGCTATGTGTTTTATTTAGATGTATCATAATGAACAAAAAGACTTAAAAAATGTTTTGCACTACTAAGTTGTTAATATATCACACATTTAATGGTTTTAAATGCTTTTGCAAAGCATCATAGTTGGCCTTTCGTCTTGAGACTACATGAAGTTTTCTCCTCATACACGCATTTTCATTCATCCAGGTATTGTGTCCTTGGCCCTCGTCACAGAGACGCAGTGGAGGAGCTGGTGCGGAGGGAGGTGGAGCATTGCGACATGCTGGCGGGGTTTATCCCCATCATGAGTGTCGCAGGGGGGACAGGCTCAGGAGTCGGTACTTTCGTCACTCAGTGTCTCAGAGACGTCTACCCATCATCGTTTGTCCTCAACCACCTCACCTGGCCATATGGGACTGGGGAAGTATGTCATTATTAAAGTCAATCTGACTTGCTGGATCTTAACTTTAGGGTCAAATCCTGACTGAGAATTACATCTTCCCGTCTTACAAACTGGAAATAAATAGGATACTGAAATCATAACCTTTGTGAAGACTTTCATGAAGTCATCTCTCCACACTCCACTCCTCCAGGTGATTGTCCAGAACTACAACTCGGTGCTGACGCTTGCACACCTCTACCAGCTCTCTGATGCCATCCTGGTGCACGAGAACGACATCGTGCACAAAATCTGCAGTCAGCTGCTGAAGATCAAGCAGATCTCTTTCAGTGACATCAACAGGGTCATCGCTCACCAGCTGGGTGGGGTGCTGCAGCCCACGCTCTCGCCCAGTGGAGCGTACAGCAGGCAGCCTATTGGTAAGAGCAGAACACTCAGGTTTTATACGCGGTCAGAAAGGCTTGAGAATTTGATTTCAGTATTCAGTTTCTTTCCTTCCAACCTTGTGTTGTCCTTTCCTTGAATTCTCCCGCCATTCCTGATGGGTCGTCAATTTTACTCTTGTAAGCACAATTACTATGAATTCACAATCAGTTCTTGTATTTTATATTTTTGAAATTATAAGTACTCTGGAAAGCTGAGTTCAGAAAAGTAAGGAATTTTACCCGGCAGACGTTTCAAGAGCTTTTCTCAATTGTAGTTCTACTAGTCGATGTTTAAATCGTGTGTAAATTGTTCCATAATCCACTTGTTGCTCTTTTTGATTTTCAGGCGAGTTGATGAGCGCTCTCGCCTGCCACCCAGAGTACAAGCTGCTGAGTGTGAGCACCATCCCCCAGATGGCCAGCTCCTCCATCGCCTTCAGCACCTTCAGCTGGCCGGCGCTGCTCAAACACCTGCGGCAGATGCTCATCTCCAACAGCAAGATGGAAGGAGGTGAGATTTATAGCTAGTTTCACCACTGGTGGTATAAAAAGGAATGCATATAATCACTGGGTTCATTTTTTTTTTCTTCATTGTAGGTATAGACTGGCAGGTCTGTCCACCTCCAGCCTCAGCTGGGGGGTCCAGGAGTCTCTCAGCTGGCAGCTTCAACACCTCCCTGGCCAACCTGCTCATCCTGAGGGGGAAGGACGTCTACAGCGCAGAGACAGGTCAGAGAGCGCGGCTCAATTTGATACGGATTCATAAAGTGGACGGAAAATTATTTATGGTTTTCTTTCACTCTGAAGTTTTGTTTCCATGTGTTGAGACGCATTAACTCAGACATTCATAGATAAAGTCCAGAGAAACAGTTCACTCCAGAAGGCATCTGGTTTATAAAGGCACTTCATCTTTGTGAAAGTTATATTTCAAAGAGAAAACTGTTTGCAGTTGCAGTGTTTTCAAGGTGAGATTGGGTCAGACGAGGCCAAATTAAAATTGTAATTAAGATTTTGTGGTACATTTAAAAACTGACGTTCACAGAGATGCACTGTGTTCAGTCAAAGAAGTCAGGGCCAACATGTCAGTCTAGATGTGCAAAGAATGGAGAGAAATTATGAAAAAAGGAATGAAAGTGTACTCTTGACTAGCCTGAGACCAAAAAAGTCCTTCCAACATTCGATATTGAAAATGTTGAAGATTCATTTGGTAAAGGAAAATCTTCAGCAGGTGTGAATTCTGTTTTAATCCCCAGGGGGATTTGAAGACCCAGCTATTTATACTTCATGGCTTCCACCAGACCAAGCGCTTAGCTTGTGGAAATCCCCCGTTCCCTTCAATAAGTATGAGAAGTCTGCAACCCTGGTTAGCAACAGCCAGGCTCTGCTCAGACCTCTGGATGACATGGTGAGAAAAGCCTGGAACATGTTTGCTTCCAGGTAAGTTGGACTGGAACAGATTAAAAACTTCAGTTTCACCATTTCTGTTCATCTCAATCCAGACTAAGTAGGTTAAATAATTAGTTTGGATCAATTGTATGTTTTTTTTCCCTGCAGGGCCTACATTCATCAGTACGTTAAGTTTGGGATCTCAGAGGAGGATTTTCTGGACAGCTTTACGTCTCTTGAGCAGGTGATCTCCAGCTACTCTGAGCTTCAGTAGGTAAGCTGAGAGTAGCTGTGAGAGAGCAACACAATGGACTGATTTTAACTACATTATTTATTTTGGTAGATAAAAAAAAATAAATTGTGTAAATAAAATTATTTGCTTTAGGAACGCTGTTGGAGTTAATTGCTTCATACCTTCATGGATAAAGGTTGTGCTGAAAGGTTTGATTTTTACAATTTTTACTCCTTCTGTATTGTTAGACCTTTTGTCAGTAATATACTTACATATAGTCAAGAAAAATCTAATTAATTTTTTTTGTATTTAAAACATTGACCTTTAATTTCCAAGACTTTCGCTATTTTGTAGGACAATCGAATAACTGTTACCTTCACTTATAAAAAATACTGTATATATCAAAAATAACATTAAAAAAAGAACATTTTTAAATTTGATGCTTTGAAATTGGGCTTCTCTCTTCAGGAAGCTCCTGCTATTTATGATCACCACTATTGTCCCTCATTGTGCTGTTTGCTGCTGTTCTTAGGAGACTGAGAAGTTGCTCCTATGACGAGCTCAGCAGACGTGCAGCTCTCCCAGGTGTTTGCTAATTGCTGCAGCCTCTAGTCTGAAGGAGCTGAATGGGAAAGGTGTGGGGGAGGAAGACTGTGAGGCAGAAGCTCCAAGGTGGAGCTTTGAGGAAATAGCTGTTGGTTTGGTAGCGTTTATTAACCACTTTTCAGTATGCAACTGTTCCCTTTGTTTTTTTTAATTATTGTGACAGTCCTAAGCTTCTCAGTGACTATCAGTAATGTTTGTGAACACACTGGTTTTCCAATTTAAGAGTAATGGGCAACTATCTTAACAGTAAACTATTTTATTAAATGAAGGAGTTCAGAAGTAGAGACAATATATAGGATATAAAGAACACAAAAGAGCCGGAAGTCATATTTTTGTTAATACTTGTGTACCCAATCTGCTCTCCAACAGCTGGATCACAGCTGCAGTTCTGACAACCACTTTTCCAATTTTAAAAATATACAAGATGAACAAGCTCATGAATGTGGAAACCTAAAAGTACTGATGACCTCGAAAGGCAAAAGTGGACAGAAACAAAACAGTCAGGATCTTTGGTAACTCACTTTATTTGATTTTTTTTATACAGTAGATCTGGGCAGACATGAGAGCAGAGCAACAACGTGACAGGCAGGTCACCTCACATCCAACAACTGGATGTGTCGTCTCAACATAGGTTGAGTGGCTGAAAGGCCCACAGCTTCAGCCAGCTTACAGACCGCTGTTGCCATGGAAATGCAACCGCCAACACCAGTCTGATAAGCTAGCTGACGGGGTGGGAGAGTAGTTTGGGGATAGTTACAGAGCGTCTTAAAGAAAAGAACTGATTTCATGCATCAAGAGTCAGAAACATCTTAGCTGGCATAAATTGAAGGTTATTTATTGGATTAATTAGTACTAAGAGCCCATTCAGGCTGACAGTATTAAGGAAATGTTCCAGTCATGTTACTAAAACTTGATCTGGTTACTTACCTTGTAGGTGCTCAGTTCTTTGAGAAAATTATACATTGAAATGATGACAGGAATAGAGCAGTTTATCAGGATGAACACATCAAAAGAAAGAAAACATGAAAAAATAAGACTCAGACTGAAAAATGTCAATTCCACATTTTATATATGATCTGACCTAAATGTACAGAATAGAAATGGGACCATTTGCTGAGCTTACAATGTTACTGCCTTTTTTTGTGTATTTTGGTTCTTGTTCACAGCAACAACTGGAATAGAAACACATCTGATCATACAGTCAAAAAACATTTACACAATGTGCAAACCGTACATACCCCACTTTATAAGTTGATATTGCTTTTTTTAACCCTCCCAATCACTTTGATCTGACAGTACTAGAAATAATAAAAAAGAAAAAAATATGTCTAAATATTTACCAGAAGAAAAACATGAAAACCCTGAAAAGACTAAAAAGAAACATTATCCGTTTGCAGTTATCTTGGCAGCACATCGCAAAAATAAAATTAACTCCCATCCTTACATGTTACATAATTAAATAAAAATCAAGTCCTTAAGTCAAGAGCTATACTCAAGGGAATCCAGGCATTCCCAACTTGCATAAGGCATAGCATATGATGGGTGCTGCCCTCAGCATAGCAGCTACCATCAAATCACCGCTTTACTTCTGAGGTTAATGAATGGATTAATTTAACGTTAAAGTAACATCTTAAGACCGCTAGCAGGAGTCAGTCATGCTACACTCACGCAGAGTGAGATGAGACGAAGAACTATAAAACTCGACAGAAATTAAACACAGCACATACATCCTTGATAGAACATGTGCAGACTCACACACACACAGGCATTGACTGCCTCTGCTTCTTTCTCATCTTAATGCCTTCGGCCTCTCTGAGCAATGAAGATGGGTGAGGTTCGTTGGTAAGTTGTGAGCAGCAGCTGCAGAAACACAAGTCACTTGGATGCATGAGGTGCTTTGCTTCGCCATCACTTGCTCTTCTCTTCAGAGTTCCTCAGCTGCTGCAGTCGCTTGGCGTAGCTCTGAGCCATGGAGTTGATGATGGAGATGACAAAGTAGCAAACCATGACAAGCACCACCTTCTCAAACACCCACGACAGCCAGTTCTCAGCCTGGAAAACCCCAAATGGTACAAAAATATGGTGTAAGTTGCACTCATTTCTGCAAACCAGATTATGAGTAGACAAAACCAGCTGGTGCTGTGCTTATGAGTGTTTATGAGGCTAGGCTAGTAAAACTATGTTTGTACTTTCTTATAAGTAAATTATAATTTATTTTACAATATTTATATTAAAATGCTGGTGTGAGGGGAAAAAATATGTAGGAAGTTGTTTATAGTTACACAATGTGCCCACCAGAGGGCGATATGTTTAGGATCAGAAACTGGATTTTAAATACTTTGCTTTAATCCATTTAGAAACATTTACTATGCACATTTCTAAACTCTGACATAGCTACTCTGTCCTAACATTTTCTAACTTTGTATATCTGTCACATCAAAGCCTCCCAGGTTTCACACATTAATAGAGGGGAAAAGACTAGAAAGTAAAAGCTAATGTTCTTACCCCTGGTCCTTTCTTTCCAGCATGGTGCAGCTTGTTCTTCTGGGCTTCCAGGTACTGACTGAAGGGCTTCTGGAGTGATGGTCCTATTGTAGGAACAGACCTGGAATAGCAAAAGTGAAGAAAAAAAGACTTATAACTCACCAACCAAGCAGTCCCAATAAAAGCTTTGAAAGCTGGAAATAAAAGTCCTGATCCACCGGGCCAACCAGCAGCATCCGAGGCCCCATCCTACAGACGGGCCCCGTGCTGCAGCTGCCACCACCTCTAATTGTTACTGTGAGAAGGAGTAGGCAGCAGAGAGGAATGAAGCAGAAACTCCTCTGTCCTTCTTTTATATTCTTAAGCTCTCTATAAGAGTCTGTGTCAGCCCCCTTCAACCAGGAAGTGAGTCGACATGATGTCATCACCTTTACCACCACTGGTGCTTTCATGGTGGAAAGACAGCCAATCAGTGTCTGCTAATATCCCTATTAGGCAGGAGTGGAAGCGCTCACCAGGAGCCAGTCATAACGAACACCGCTTTAACGCTTCCTCAAGTCAGAGGTAGGCTTTGTTGCTTCATGCTGGTAAAGTGAAACGGAGCTTGAATGGAACATCTATCATAACACCAAACTTATAATTACAATGAACAGAAAGAAAAAATACTGCAGCCAGTAGACGGTCCTCCTGAATTCAGCCAGGATGTAAACATGTTGTCTGGACTTGACTAGACTAAGCAAAAGGAAGTGCGATAACAAGCACCAAATGCAGAGAGGGTAATTCCTGGTTCTGAATAACACTCAACTTGAGTGACTCAGGGTTATCTCTCCATCCTTACACGCAAGCAAACATGATTTGAGACAGACAAGAAATTAAGCGAAATACCCATATCAGCAAAAGGCTCCATTTGTACAAATCATAGCGAGTCACCAGGGGTGATCTTCATGGGAAAGAACCTTCAAAGCAGCTAGAGCAGGAAAGAAAATGTTTGTTTTTTTTGTCTAAATATGGTCAAAGTTACTTGCTTGGTGATTCATATTGATGACCACGGTTCTGTGAATTTGTATTCGCATGGTTTTTCATGTTTAAAACTCACAAACTTCAATATAATTTATTGGTTTTTATAATGGTTTCTATGGATTTAGTGGACTTTTATTCAAGCTCGACAGGAAGAAGTGAGAGAAGAGGAAGCCATGCAGTGAAAGGCCCCAGGAAGTGAATTGAACCACTGACCCATGTGGCGCCTCATTTAATGGGTTTTTAAGTGGCAGACTAACAAAGTTTATAGTTTTAAAATGGAAGATATAAAACAATATTCCAAATGTCTTGTAGGACACTGTTCAATCCATTATACAAAGATTCAAAATATGGAGGTGGAAAGTTGAATCAAAAGTGGTTGTAATGTTTTAAGAAGGTTGAATCCACTTCTCAGATTTCAGCTGTAAATGAAATTAAATCCATGAATCATGTTTCTTCCACTTGACAATCTAACATAACTTTTTTTCCTTTTTCACACAAAGTCACACAAAGAGTTGTGGTCAACTGTTGCAGAGCACTTCATCTCTTAATATCAGTTCATAGTTTTAAAGTTATATGAAAGAAATCTGCTTGATGAACAGGACTTCCTGAAAAAAAAAAAAGAATAACCTTTGCCTTTATTTCATTTTTTAAAAATACCAGCTAATCCCAGTAGCTGTATTGATTCTGTTGCCTGAACAGCAGGCGGGTCGTTCAAGTCTGTGCTTGTGTTTCCTGCCTTGTTCGATCATCCCGTCAGTCAGAGCTGAAACCCCGTGAGTCAAATCACCCCTGTTTTGAATGTGACCTCATACTTTTTGCCAGCAGTGCAGCAGAGATGGATTGCATGTGTGTGTGGGGGTAATACCTTGACATCTACTCCTACGCAGTGAAAGCATTTATTCATATGGGACCCCGTCCCCCTTGACCCATCAGCAGTCAGAAATGCATGGGAAAAAGTTGACTAACGCATTTCTAATCGTAAAAACCAAACCAAAAGACATCGGTTTTACAAAGAAAATGGTTTTTCAACCGTTCTCACACACTTACCCGATGAGTGACACCATCTGCTCCACTATGTGCTTGCTGAAGGTGATGATAACAAAAAGTTTCTGTGGAGGAAAAGATACTAATCAGCATATTTGACTGAAAGTACAAAGATTTATACAAAAGAAATTCACGGGTTAGAAAAAAAATAATTTAAAGTCTGTCGTTTTGACAGAACTACTGTTGAACAGCTGAGGGTCACTGAGGCTCACAGGCACCAATTAGAAAACTCAAATCTGGCTCTTAAGCAACATTTCAGGCTGTGAGGGGGTTTGTGTGGTTTGCAAACAACCAAAGCAGAAGGGCGGGGGGCCCAAAACCACATTATTTTCCCCCTTCGGTTCTGAAACTGATCAGCTTTAAACAGCATGACACACAGCCCCCCTGGACAAGATCAGACAGGATAAATCATGTGATGTCTGAGAAGTTCAAGGTACAGAAATGGGTCTCCCCTGCAGCTTTTAAAGTCTGCTCCATTTCCTTTTACCTTCTTATGTCCACTCATTGTGGCCCTCACCCCCCTCACCCCACAGGAAGAGGTGACCTTCTCCGGTGAGATCACTGACTGGTACCACCAGGAGATGGATTTGTTCAGTTAGAATGGCGAGTCACTTAGAAAGAAAAAAACAGACAGCCCCTCATTGTCTAGGTTTATATTAGTCACTGGTGTGAGAGTCTCAAATCCACTCTGTATAATTAAAAAAATTATTTTCTGATTGGTCTTTTTGTGTCATTCCCAACTGTTGTTAAAAACTTCTTCCGAAGGTTTCCTCCTTTCATCTCGGAGCCTCTTTAAGAGGTCTGGAAACTTGCTGCGGCTAAAACAAGACAAAGAAAAAACCCAGAGGAGCAGCTCAGCCACTGCTGAAAGTCAACCAGAAGTGCACAATTAGGAGTTTCATAATAACCATCTCATGATCTCAGCACACGGCTTCATTTTTCCCACAACCCTTTGAGGTTCTGGAGATTCATCAAAGCTCACCAGTCAGCAGTGAATCCTTTTCTGCTAAAGTGTAATTTCTGATATGCTGTATTGTGCTGTGGTTAGACAGCCATGATGAAATGATTCAAGAGGATGAATCATGTCAGAAGATGTTTCTACGAGGATGTGAAGATGTGCCAGTATCGTTTCTTAAGAACAACGGAACAAACCATGAGAGGAGAGCCAGAGCTGAGATGAATCTTTCATCTGCTCCACTGACCTGTAAATGCATCTTGATAATGGCTTTCCCGATCAGAGTTGCTCCAAAGAAAGTCCAGAAGGGAACCAGGAAATGCCCACAGGTTATTCCCGCCAAGTCAAAGAGAGGATTGGGAATCTGAAAAATGCACAAGAAAATCAACTTCTTTCATATCAACACAATTAGCTCAGTAACAGTGACATGATGAAAAGAAAATCATGAAACTTTTCGTATCTTGTCAAGTTACAACCAAAAGCTTTCATGTACTTTTTTTTTTTTTAGATTTTTTTTGTGACACAGTCTCACAGTCAAGCATGATGAAAAAAACAACAAATTTTTAATATTTGTAAACAATCGTTCACCACTTCTAAAAGAGAAGTGCTGAGCCGAACAAGGCGGCTGTATATGTTAATTCAGTATTTGGTATTGTGTCTAACAGAGACTGATCGACTTTCTTCACTTCCTCCTCTACTATTGCCAAAAACTGCAGGCAGGCTGCAATTCTAAAAGAGCACAGGAAATGGACATCATCCTTTATGACTTCTCCTTCTGTCTGATGATTGACCTGGTCAATAATCGACTGGACGGAATCCAAGTGAATGGGAGACAATCCAGATTGTACAGTAATCAAGAACTGAGCAGGAGGACAATGGCCAGCCTACTTGTGTGTGTAATCAGTTGTTCTGTTTAAGGCTTCATGGTTTGTGAAGAAGTCACTTCATAAGACCAGAGGAGATATACCAGGAATGAAGTCTGCGGATCTCAAGAAGAACTCAAATAATGGAAAAGTGCAGCACAAATGCAAATCTGGGTTTTAGCAAGAAGATGAACATTGTTGAACAAAAGGCATCAGAATATGTGCAGTTTGCTACATTGAACATGTCTTAGACGGTGTGTAGAATGGAAGGATTATTGAAGTTGGATAGAGATGAATCCAACTTGGAAGAGTTCAGAACTGTCATCCAGAGCTAGGAAGTTTATATCAGCGTACTTTTACGTGAGACCGTAAAAGTACGCTAAGTACTTTTACGCTTAGCGTACTTTACTAAGTACGCTAAGTGAAATTCAGAACTGGACTAGAGCAGCTGATGTTCACAGACGTCTTTCATTCAATCTCTGTGTGTGAGTTATTTTGGGAACAAACATGGACATACATTTATGTAGATGTGCAAATAGAGTTACTCTACATGACAAGCAGCTGCAACTGCTGACGAAGGGAGGTGGCTGAACACATCGACTCATGGAGACTGAAAATAAATCCACACCACAATTTTCATATTTTTATGTTTGGCAAAAAGAGAAGACTGTGCATCTTTTTCCTTCCTCTTAATTTGAGGTTAAATACTTTGTATGTCAACTAAAAGATGAATAAAAAAATCTCTACTTACTGAGGCACAAGCCAAGATCCCAAAGAATCCCACTTTTTGCACCATGTGCTGAACTCCCAGTTTTGCTCTTGTAACAAAATCCTGCAAAGCAAATTGAAAATGCATTTTAATGTGGGATTGCAGTCAGACATGACTAGATACATTTGTAAGACTTTCAAAACCCATGTTATTTTAAATCCTTTTATTCAATCACACAAATGTAACATATAATTTAAGATCTTTGAAAACATAATCACCCTTCCATTTTTTTTTCTTAAATAAATCAATGCACTTTCTTGTGGTTTTTATTACACCATTTTACTGTAACAGCATAATGAGGAACACAAGCTCTGTGGTGAACTATCTCCTATTTTAGAGCTTTGTAATTTTTGCTTTTCTTCTCTCAGTTTGGTGACTCTTGTGGCGTTTTGCTCAAATGTGTGTGGTATAAAAGTGCCACAGCTGTTCTGATTGCATCTGTTCTCCTGCAGGGGGGTAAAACTCTGTGGTTTTTCTGTAAAGATCACCGCCGGAGCAGGAAGGGAATGAAGAGGCTGTTTGAAAACCTGCTGGCACAGTTAAACATTAATTTGGAAAAACACGTTTTTGTTTTATAATGAACACACATGCCAACATGACTAAACGCATTTTTAATTTAGGTCAGTTGATAAATTTGGTTTCTCACAGAATTTACCGCCACAATTCAGAACGTATGGTAAATATCCACCAACTTTCTGTGCTCGTTTTCTAATTAAATATATTTTTATTGTTTACAGAGAACACTATCATTCTGTAATTTTCCTCAACAGCGGCTTATCACTCAGCTCTTCACTTCTGACACTATATAAAGGAGAAGACTGTGAAAAAAACGCAGGTGCAGGGATCCTTCCACGCGGTGAAGTGAGACTAAGTGATGGAGACAATGTCTCCAGTTTTTTGGTAATCTCCGTCCTGCTGACTCAGCATCTGATCCAAGCATTCTCCAGTCATGTGAGCGCTCTTCCTGACAGCGCTGTCTGTCATTCAAATTAGAGGCCGGTGAGAAGAGCAGAGGGAGGTGGAAGGAGGCAACGAGAGCGAAGCCCCAGGGATGATTAAAGAGGGAGCTGAGCTCGGGGTGACTCACCCACGAACACACAGATTTACTGGAAGTGCAGGGAGGGAGGGGCTGCGCTGAAGTCACGTGATTACTCAGGACCAATCAGAGGCCTGCTTGGCTCTGCGTTCCTTTGTTCACTTAGAAAATTGGCGCAAATTAAATAAGAATCATATCTTACTGAGGTGATGAGTAATGAGTAAATAACTATGATGGGGGGGGAAACCACACAGATAAAACTTAAACATCAGTTTGGTTACAGAGCTTTAGAAATGAAGACGAAAGAAAAGAAAGCCATTAGCCGTTTTAAAATCTCTGAAAATCTCAGTAAGATATAATAAACATCCACTAAGATAATATACAAAACATTAATATTCACGCAACAATGTAGACAATATTCTAAAAGAGAATATTTGTTAATTATACAATCGAAAACCACTTTGTAAACATGAGCGTTGATCTTTGTGACCTGTGCGCCCTCTGCTTGCTCGAGCATCTCCTCAAATTCCTCATAATCCTCATCATCTGGATCAGTTCCTGACTGACGAGCCGCTCTGGCCATAAAGTAGGGAGGCAGCTCTCCGATGGCCGTCCCCGCGCCCTAAACAGACACAGCTGCAGTCAGTGTACGTTCACATTTTTATAATTTGTCTGCACGTTTGGCCAGTGAAACTGTCAGGTCTCTCTTGTCGCGTCCACCACTCACCCACATGCAGGCCTCCAGCCGGACCTTGGACATAATTGAGAAGATGGAGATGCTGCCCTCCAGGTCTGCATCTTGGGGACAGATGATCTGGTCGGGGTACGGAGGCTCTGGGAAGTCTATGGATCCACATTCATACGCTGCCAGGGTGACTGAAGCTATGTGAGGACCCTGAGAGAGAGAGAGAGAAAAATCAAATTCATGAGACCGAGACTTCGACATGCATGGAAAATGTCTGGAAATATGAAAAGCTCAAATATGGCTGCACAAATGATGCATTTGGTAAAACGTCGTAAGCAAGTTTCCACTAAATAAGTAGCGTGCATTCAACTATTCCCAGCTTCCTAGGCTCTTAGTATTTCTGATGAAGGGTCCTCGATTTTCCTTCTACAGAGAACATTTTAGTTTTCTCAAACCTTTTCAGTAAATTGTCTTATTTAATTAAGTCCTTCCAGTTTGCAGCTTCCCACCAATAAGTATAATTCTGATTGATCCTTTTTGAATGGTGAGCTAACACAGCATCCACCCTGCCACAGAGACACACAGATTGGAGCCGGGTCATACAATTCGTCTCTTGACAGGAAGACCATCATTCATCTTTAAAGATTTCTGATTAAACCAGCTCACCTGGCCTCGCCTGCAGCTGGCCCACCTGCATGTAAAGCACAGGTAATACCTGTGCCTTTATGGCATCAACAGGCAATGGACAGGCCACCATAAGTCAGTGCTGACATAGACTTCTTCAACACAAACAAAAAAGCCTTCTTTAGCCCAACTGCAGACACAGATGACGATTCTTAGTTCTCACAACACACTTTTTCAAACCAAAGACTTGATTTATCAAGACACAAGCAGCCAGTGTCCGACTCTAATAAAAGGAAAATAATTAAAATGAAGGAGGAAGGCGTTTCCCTTAATGAAACCGTCACCCCTAGTTACCAAGCACAGATCCGGGATTTACACTCAAACAGCACTTTCTTAATTCTTGCAAGATCGAGGAAAGCAGACATGAGTCACTGAGCCTCGGAGTCTGTTCAGCCTGTTCTAACTGGTCAACAGAGTTAACATTTCATGACAGAGTTAACCCTGGGAGGCCTCATATGAGGTTTCTCCCCTGAGGGGGGCAACAGACTGTACTGAATCAGCAGCAATGTCACTCTCAGAATGGTGACAAAGACCAAACTCTGACCCTTAGGGAGAGCGTCATCCTTATCCCAACGAGGTGAAAATGCATTGAATGCAGCGTCTGACAAGTCAAAAAACATCTTGATATAAAGGAATCTCTTAGAAACATCCAAAAGGTGAGATCAGACGGAAACACTACATCCTTGATGCAAAACTTCCATCCATCCATCCATTTTCTTTGCACCCTTGTCCTTTAATGGAGTCGGGAGGGTTGCTGGTGCCTATCTCCAGCTGGCGTTCCGGGCGAGAGGCGGGGTTCGCCCTGGACAGGTCGCCAGTCTGTCGCAGGGCAACACAGAGACATACAGGACAAACAACCATGCACACCTAGGGACAATTTAGAGAGACCAATTAACCTAACAGTCATGTTTTTGGACTGTGGGAGGAAACCGGAGAACCCGGAGAAAACCCACGCATGCACAGGGAGAACATGCAAACTTCTCCCACACAAACAAAACTTCTGCAAGTTTCAGAAAGTTAAATGTAGACTTAACAATTTCAGATCAGGAGCTATTATTTACAATGAGCTTATTTCATTAATCATTTCGACTTCCTTGAAAACACTGTTAAAACAAGTATCCTCATGTGTTCTGTGCTCCAGCCTGAATGTCTGTTGGTTTAACAATGTTTTAAAGCCTTAAAACACAGGATACTGTCCGATCAAATCTTTTATGAACAGGTGATTTATTTTTCTTATACAAATTCGATTAAACACACTCTGCTGACTAAGGAGCTGTTTAAGGTGACAAGAACCTTTTGTTTCAGACTAATGAGCCAGTTGCAGGAGCAAAAGCACTTTGCAGCTTCCCAGGGAATGTCTGGAGATAAATTCTTCATTAAAATCTTTGGTAGTTTTATCACAATCTGAATTCCTCAGCTGAAGCCCCAAGACATGAAAATGAATCCTACCAAAAAAAAGGAAAATTGAAAACAATTTAAGGGAAAGAGTAGTTAATAAACAGTTGCAGAAATCTAAGATGTAGGCAAGTTGAATCTAAGATGTGGTGTAGATTAGCAGACATTGAAGGAACTGAAATGGAAATTATTAATTTGAGACTTTGGTAAAAAAAAAAAAAAAAGGTCATAAAAAGGTCAGTTTTCTTCAACTCACATTATTTGTTAAAGCATTGGCAAAACAACCTTTTTTTTTTATAACTCTTATTGTGATATTTTTGGTAATTATTTTAAATATATATATTTATGTATACTATAGTGATAATCTCCCAGTATTTCAATTCAACTTGTGTGAAAGACTGACAAAAAAATAAAATGCTTCATTTTTAAACACATAATATTTATATGTCTTACTCAAATATATTAAGAAGTTAAATGACAAGATGCTGAATTTTAGAAGAAAATTGAAATTAGAGGATCAGCACTGAAACATCATGATGAATCACCATGGTGATGACCGAACCCCATGATCTAATCCTCTCCTGGATTGAGGCAAATCCACAGAAACTATGTGTGGTTTATATTCAGATTGTCATATGAAACATAAATAACTGTGACTGTGACACGGTTGCATTGTCAAGATGAAGTTAATCTAGTGCAAAGAAAAATGGGAACTAGTCTCTTGAGAAGCAACCTCGTATCATGTGATAAACTTTCAGTTTCTCAGTAAAGGATTTAAATAGTTGCAGTAATTTGGGGACAGTTGAATGTGTGTAACAAATCAGGATATACAGTGAGAATCATTTAAATGGATCAAATCAGTTTGTCCATATGTGACCTTTCAAACAGTTTCCAATAGAAGAGATTAAGACCAGATTGAAGCTGTATAAAAACGATAATTAAACCTAATCTTTTTTTTTCAGGAAGCTGATTCTCCGATAAGGAGATTGAAATATAAGAATAAAATGAAAATTTAAAAAACAAATCCATAGTTGTATGTACAAGAATTGGCAAGAAAACAGAACTGGACAAAGAAAAAAAGATGTAATAAACTATCCATATTACATATGAATATGAAATCATATTACAAAAATATTTTTTATTAAACCAACTATATGTAATAATACAATATGATTGATTGGATTTACTATTGCCAAGTATGTATTAATGCAGTTGCTTTGTAACTGCTGGAGCTTTTCAAGCAACATTTATGCTTGAAAAGCTCCAGACTGAAGGTTTTGATAACTGTAGAAACTATAAATGTTTTGAATAAGATTATTATATTGCAAGAAAATACTGTTATATCTTTGTCAGTTCATGTCAGCTGTGCCTCCCTTATGATTATATACAACCGAGCGTGCTTTGTCTCTGTATCGTCACGATGTTGATGCCATCATAGAGCTGTTGCCACTTCTATTTTGACCCTTTGGACACAATGTACAATAAATAACAGTTTAAGGATAAATGGTGAAAATGCTTTAATTTTCACTATTTCTGTTTGTTAAAGAAATTACATTGAAGATACACAGAAGTTACAGATACAGACTTTATGACCTTTGGAGAGACTGTGCAGTGGAAACATGAGTCAATTCCAGTGGAACTGCCCACACTTTGAGCCCAGGCCCTGCTGGTAAAATATGATCTTTAAATGAATAATTTTGTGGTAAAACCTTAAAATAATATAAAATCCATTAACTGGCGTCAGGATGGTGCAAAGGTATGTGGTGATGATATAATTAATAAAACACAAAGTTGAGAAGAATTGAAGTCACACATCCTCTATATTATGGATCAGCTGAAGAACCAAAAGCAGATGAAAAATCCCCAAAACAAAACCTGAAGTACCTGAATGATGAACGCAAGTAAACCAAGACAGAAGAATGAAGTGAAACCAATCCAAACTGACCCTGATCAAAAAATATTCATGTTTAGGATATTTCTGAAAACTGAAAGGTCACCCATATGGATTTCTTAGGATTTGGCTGCAGTGGAAATAGCAAAGGGAATTCAGCAGGCCCACATGTGGACACTGATCACCTCAAAGTGGACAAGCATTGCCGACTTTCTTCCACTCTTTAATTAAGCTAAAGTCTACTTCTGACCACATCTAGGAGAAATGACACACACTTTCAGTGACTCGGTTAATGTAGTCACTCTCAGACGAGCGTCAGTGGGCAAGCCAAAGGTCCCTCCTGGTTAACCTTAGATTGATGGGTATTTTGACTCAGACTAACTTATTTCAGGGTTTGGGGGATGGCGCCATCATCTGGCAACAACAGGGATAGGCTTATAATAGTAGTAGTTCTGGTTAATCTCAAATATCTCCAAGCTTGGTTGCTTTGTGTCATTTCAGTCCAAAAATAAAGCCACTACTGAGTAGGAGATAGAAAAAGTATACATGCTAATCCAAGATGATTAGCCCTCCACTTCTCATGAAGGCCGATTTGTTTCACAAATACTACTATGGCAATATTGTTACAATTAAGGTTAGTTGTTGAAAAGGTAATATCTTTTATTGGCCTTCAGGTTAACATTCCAATGCTTTTCAAGCAAATGCATATTTGAATATCAAACTTGAGAAATGGTACTCTACACATCAAGTTTATTTAACTTTTTCCATCAGTGAATCTGACATAACAGAAATAAACATCTTCTAGATATGTGGACTTGTAGGTATTTAAAGTGCAAGCTGTTATCAGTGAAGCCTAAAGGGCTTCTGTTATCTTTACATGTGTATGTAAATTTAAAAGAAAGGCCCATTGTTCTTTGGAGCCGTTTTCTGTTAAAAATGTTTTGCATAAGCAGGAACATGCCATTGAATTTCTCTTACCAGATAGAGGAGGAACGTGTGCAGACCAGTCCCCAGTCCCACTGAGGACAGGATCCCCAGGCCCACCCAGTAGGCACACCACAGGACCTTCTTCTCCAGGTACTGAACATACTGTCAGTGAATGTTAAGAGAATAAAAAATAAATACTTGAGGAAACAGAAAAGTCGGCTGAATGTACGACTGTGACGCAACCCAATGAGAAAGTTTCATTTAGATAAAAAATACAAATGAAATTTTCTTTTTTTAAGATGGATATAATCTTACTGTTCCTGTATATTTCAAAATATGAAGTCCATTTAGAAAATGAGATAATATAATCAGATGACATTCAAGACATTTCATAACCCAACAAATTCACCCAATGTCGGGAAGTGCATTGCTCAGAGAAACTCTAAGCAATCCAAGAGTTGCATCTCAAACTCTACATGCAAACTGTTGCTCATGACAACACAATTAGAAACAGTCGGAATATCAGGTTCTCAAATGAAGGTGTTTTCTCCCTCATAAAGAAAAGCTAACATAATTTAAGTTTGCAAAGTTTGATCTGAATGAGCCACAGGACTCCTGGAGCGACCGTGGGATATGTGAGGGAGAAATGTTTGGACATAACACACATCATGTTTTACAAAAACAAACCCATAAATACACCTCACACCAACTGTCAAGCATGGTGGTGGGTGGATGGTGATTTGCCAGCTGTGTGCTTTCTCTCAAAAGATCAGAGGGTTCAGGTCAACACTCTGCTGTTACACCTCAGTGACCGAGTGAAGTCTTCTCAGACCTTTATCAGCTGGCCTATGTAGGAGTGAGACCTCAACTGTGTGATGATGACAAAGGGCCAGAGTGATCAGCCAGATGGGGGATTTACAGCAAAAATGCACTTCGCCCAGGCTGGTTTCTCACTCCTTACACACTGAATGGTGCTGAAGTTCCCCAAGACAGAAAAGACCACAGGACTTCATGAAATTGTTATGTCCTCAGTGGCTATTATGCTTGGAAATAAAATAAAACTAATAAGGTGTTGAAAGCCATCGACATTTAATTGTAGCCTTCAGAGTGTCACTTCATCCCTCCAGTGGTTCTGCAACACCAGCTTCTCAACAAAGATGTGAGAGAATGAAAAAGACATGCAGGAAAAAACTTAAAAGTTAAGATTGTGCGAAAGGTACTTAGACAATAGCTCTCAAGCACAGTGTGTAATTATATGGCTTTTAGAACAAGGTTTCAAATCCTATTTTGATTTGCTGGATGTAACTTTATACTACTTTGTCAACTACTTGATATTCACTCCTTTTAACTCATTAATTCTATGCAGTGCTTCTCTGCTTTAACTGAACCTTGATAGCAAAATGCACTGATTAACCCGTAAACAAAACTTCCAGCCAGCTGTAAGTGTGACCAAAGGTTACTTGCCAACAGTGTTCAGTGCATAGTCTATCAACACAAGGTTTCTGTAAGAAAAGTCTAAGATGATAAAAAACCAAATTAGCATCAACTGTTTCACAGTTTTCTATGAGGCAGTGGAGTTCATTTATGTTGCTAAGAAACAAAGTAAAGTCTCACCGTTTGGTGTGATCCATCAGTGGAGTATGTGATCGAGAACAGGAAGCATAACAACAAAAATACAAACACTGTGCCTCTCCGGTGCCAAAGCCTGTGTGTAAAAACAAGAGAACAAAATGATCAGCTTCCAAATATTCTAGTTGATCAAATATAACTAGTCTCTATTAAATAGTCTTATGACATTAGTTTTGTTTTCAAATTAGATCAAATATTAATCTAGACTGCATGACTTTATCTGTCATAAATATTTTTGAGCTGTCTAAAAGGTAAAATGTAAAAATAGTACAAGGTCTTCAGTATCTGTGACCGACTTATCAGCAGGAAACCTCTGAGTTGTTTCAAAAGGAAACAACAAATATGTCGCAACTACAAATGTGTACCAGCATAACCTCAACAGAGCAGTGCAAAAGCAAAGACCCAGTAACAAAACCTGTTGGAGACTTACTCAAAAGTCAATTCCTTTAGTTTCACGAGGGTCTCCAGAAGAAAATAATGTAGAGTGACAACCGGCCTCTTCCACAGCACTAGAGACAGACGATCCTCTTTGTCGTCCTGCCGTCTCTCTCTCAATAACAAGTCTGAAGGGCAAACAGAGCTGGAATCATCTTGAGTTTCAGCACAACTAATAGGCTCATTAACTACTACATCCTGTGGAACTGCTAATGCCAAATACATAATAAAGGTTGTAGCCAGAGGTCTGTCTCGGTTGCTGTCATGCGATGAGTTGTCAACGGGTTAAAAACTGGAAGTAGCCCGAAATGAAACCGCTGAAGCAATTTTATGGCACTGATATGAGCCTGTTGTTGGCAATGAACACATCAGTGTTAAAATGAGCTAAACTTTTCAGATCGTCTTCGGCCCTTAAACCTTTCACACTAACCTGTGGACTTGCCGTTCTGTTTATCTTTGGGTCCTGCTCGTTTTTGAGGCTGCTCACAGCCTGCTCCATTGGCTGCCATCTCACTGTCACAGTTTCTGGCTGTTTAGACAGTCTACAAGGGAAAGAGATGAACAAAAAGCTGTTAGTTCCGCATTCTTCGGGGATATTTGTGTCCAAGCAGAAAAAAAGGAACAGTCTGTGACGGGACTCCGTGGAGGAGTAACATCACAATTTGCGGCTCTTGAGCAATAACCTGTCAAAGTATAAAGCCGGGTAGCTCACGTTTCTGTTCGTGGCGAAAAAGATAAGAGAGAAGCTACACAAATAAAGACAGATGGGAAATATGTTAGCAATAGACTTACAAAAATAAAAAAAGAAGCTAATTTCAAGAAACGTCTTTGTAGGTCAGTCTGTAACAGGATACGAAGTCAAATGCGCTGATTCCACAACCGTCCACATGCTAACCGGCTAGCCAACAGGGGACACCGGAAGCCTTCACATTTAAATACGAGATCTACATTTAATTACTACTCACCTTGTTTGTAGATGAATATATAAACTTATACTATACCATAATAACAAGAAAGGAAAAGAAAAAAGGTGATAACCAATAATCTTTGGTTAAATAAATCAGTACCACCGTACCTCTTTCCCGTCCTCTTCACCCGGAAACACAAAACCTAGACTTGTCAAAATAAAAGCTAAACTATATTGATTCTTAACAAGTTAAATATTTAATATTAACAAAAACGAAGAATCATTTTTCCTTTTGAGTTTAAGATCTTTGATTTTTCAGGTGGGACACTTTTGCTTCAAATTGCAAATATTACAAAATAAATGATGGACGTGTTTCCGTTATAAGCGCGTTGCTGTCCAATAAGAAGCTGACAAATTTACAGTCGGAAAATGTAACCATGGCAACGCAAAGCTTCGTATGTCTTATAACTGGTGTGTTATAAGACATACTTACACTTGCTGAGTGTAAGTAACATATATACATATATATACACACACATATATATAGGACACATAAATATATATACACACATACATATATCCACACACACACAAATAAAATAAAGTTCAGCTACAAATTTCTAATAGGCTTTTCACCTTTGTTACATTATAACATAATGTAATTTATGGCAGACCAACACAGTCCCAGCATTGGTGTTTCAAAATCAAGCTCCTTTACTCCAATACGTCTAACATTTTATTCAGACACAGATGAAAGTGCGTCTCATTCCACAAGCAAGATTACTGTACAAAAGTATACAGTAAAAATGTGAATTTCATATGTACATCTGTTTTTTTTTTATTATCCATTAACTAGACTTTTCAGGAAATAAAATCAAACACAATTACAAATTTTAAATTACTGATGCACACATTTTTTTAAAATGTATTTTGACAAACAAACTTGTCCCCAGTACTAATCAGATATACTAAATAAAAAGTCAAATATTGACCAAAGCAATGTTTTGAGTTATTCAATAACAAAAAGTATCAACTGTCAAAATGGCCTCCAAAATTGATCTGTAACTGCAAAAAGGTGTCGATGATTACAACAAACAAAAAGTGCAATGGTTGCCGTAATGTTGCATGAAATGAGATTTTACTTTAAATCGCCTATAGTAAAATCGAAGTTTCACAACAACTGCTGCTTAAAAGTCTAAATTGCATTGAGAGCTGTAGGAACCATAAGCACTGGCTCAGCAGATGGCCATTTCTGTTCCTGGACAGCAGTCCAAGTTGGTAGTGATATGTTCATCCTCCTCAGTTGTGTCCACTTTTATTCATCATAATGAAGAGAGGAAAGGAACTTATCCACATCCAAATCATGGGGGAAGCAGTCAATAAGTTTCTTTCTTTCCTGAAAAGTAAAAATAGAAAACGTCATCAGGGTTGGTTACACACAAAATATTATACTCTTCTGGGAGGTGAGTAGTGGAGGATAAGAAGGCTGGATAAGAAAGGATGAGAATAAAGTAGCAAAAAATAAAAGAAGAATGACAACAAAATGTACACAGGAAAAAAAAAACTTTTTGAGAAACTGATTTTCGAAGTTGTGTGTTGTCAACTAGTCAACACACAACGGTGACTCGAGAAGAGGAAAAACAATTTGAGGAGGAACTAGGAAGAATATATAGACCGGTTACACTTAAATTACATAACCCAATCTACAATGAGACTAAAACCAGCCAGAAGGTGCATTGAAACCAACAAGCTCACAGTGCTTTTACAAGGGTAAAAGTTTGATCCTTTAAAGTTTTCCCACATATATTCACGTTGCAACCAAACTTATAAATGTAACCAACCAGCACAAAGTAGCAGATAAGCGTGAAATAGATCAAACATGTCAGTTTTTCCAGTTCATTTTTAAGAAGTAAACCCCTAAAGATACTAATGATGCTAAAGATACAATCATACCTACAATGGAATGGTTTAGGTCGGGGTGTCAAACTAGAGTTGTCAAGGCTCAGGGTGCTGCAGGGTTTATTGGCGTTCTTGCTCTGGCATAACTCACTTAAAAGGCTGAATTACCTGTCTAGCTTGCTGCCTAACTCTGCATGAACGTCTCAATGATCCATTTTTTGTTTCAGGCATGATGAGCCAGAACAACATCAGCTCCTAAAGCTTATTTTAAGCTTTCCTGGCTTAGAGCTCAGCATGTAACCTAGTCAAAGGCCAGACCTAGACTCAAAAAGTTATTTTTCACATATGCCCTTAAGCTTAAAGTTATTTTACAAAGAATGGGCAAGAAATGCCAATGTTAAAATGTGAAAATCTGTGGAGGCAATCCTCAAAAGATGATCAGAAAATACTGATAATGACGATTACACTTAATTTTGTTTCCACAAATTATGGATGCCTTGAATCCTTTGCCTTCTTACATGGTCTGTCACATAAAAGATCAATTTATTAGTATACATTTAAACATCTTATGAAGTCAGAAACATCTCAAATGTAGTTGTAGTAAATGTCAATAGAAATAAATGTTACTGACTTTGTCTTTCTTGATGCTGGGAGATCGTTTCCGCTCTCTCTTGGCGGACGGACTCGCTCTGACTGGTGACTGCTTGCGTTTTTTACTCTTTGAGCCTGACGGTGATTTTTCTCCGACCTCCTCCTGGCGCAGGCTGTCCTTCAGCGGCGTGCCCGTCCTGGCGATGGCGGCACGAGAAAGAATCATGAGGGTGTGTGCCGCCATGTTAATGCTGTTTTCACTCCCGGCTTCGCTGGCAGGGCTGCAGGTCGGCACATCAGGGGTGTTGGGAAGCAACAGCTGCTTCGGAGTCCCCTCTGCATTCTTGGCGTTTTTCGGACGGGAAGGAGTCCTCTGACAATCAGCAGCCGCCTCACTGATGTGGTCGGACCCAGAAAGCATATGGTCCGAACTGCTAACTACAGCTTTCCTGACTGGAGGAGGAGGAGGAGGAGGAGGAGGAGGAGAGCCGAGGCCTTGCAGCATTTCAGCGGCCTGCTTGGCCAGAGAGCTAGTTTTTGAAGCCGCCTTTGTCGGCTTGGCCTGTGGGGCCGATGGAGGGCTGAAGTCCCTTGACGCCGAGGATGAAGGCGTTGATGACTGCTGTTTGTCTTGTGAGCCTCCTTTCATTTCGTTCTCCTTGTTCGCTCTGACGTTTGGATTCTCCTGAGAGGAAGTCCTCTTCTCCGTTCGTCCCTCACGTGATTTCATAGAGGCCTTCTCTCCAGCCTCCTTCCTGCTGCTGCTCTCCTCGTTGTCCTTCCTGTTTCCTGATCTGAACGAAGGATCGGATGACAGCGACCTGGAACCGCAAGCATCTTTAGCCTTTGACCCGTCATCATGAGGTCTGTGGAAGCCATCGACGGACGCCTCCCGTGGCTGAGACTTCTCAGCTTCGTTGTCTGTTCTTGCATTTTGAGACTCTTGGTCCTGAATTATGTGCATCTGTTTGCGAGGCGTCTTCTTGACAGAGTCTTTCTGCTGTGTTTGCAAAGAAACAGCTTGTTTTAGCAAGTTTGCTCCTCCTTTGGGATCTGTTGAACATCTGACAGTCTCCACTCTCCTCTTAGGTTTGCTGCTACCTAAAATAGCCGGTTTTGTTCGACCGCCTGCTGGTTTATTATCTCTCTCCATTGGACGGGTATGCTGTGATGTGTTTGAAGCAGAATGTGTCAGAGTCCCAGCTGTTCTGGTAGTTTGGGATTGAACCTCTGATGAGGAGGAGTCAAAACATAAAATCCTCCGATGACTGGGTCCACTGGATCCTTTAGCTGCTTCCTTCTGGCCTGAAGGTTTAGGCTGATCAGCAGCAGCAGTCACAGTTTTCACACATCCTGCAATTGAGATAAAAACAACATATTAGAGATGAAAGACAGTGAAACAATTAAAGCTGAAGACACTCTTCCAGAAACTTATAGCTGCACATTACCTGATTTTGTAGACGGTTTAGGTTCGATAGTTGTGGGCTTTGGTTTTAGTTTTTCTCTTGTTTGTGTAGGTTTTGGGGTTGTTGCATCAACTATCTGTAGATATACAAGAATAACCAGAATATTAAAGATTTATTTAAAAAAATAATAAATCCCCTGCTGAAATGGTAAAAATAAAGCTATTTTACCTGATTAGAAACCACTTGGATACTTCCCATCGTACTCTGCCCCAGAACAGAGACAGGAAGCACAACAGGCTTTACAGGTGATGGTAATATAATTGCTGGTCCTGCAAAGAAAGCAAATGGATTCAGGGTTTTAACTACAGCAAGAAAACAAAGGTTAAAGTAATGAGCGACTTGAGGAGTCTGCAACCTGTGGTGCTATAAGCTCTTTAAAACTCAAGCCAATAATGATAAAGAGCTCAGAGGTGCATCCATATATGTGCATGATTTATTATTATTTTCTGATCCAGGAGATGTTTTCATTTTTCATTGTGAAAGTTGGAAAAATCTGTACATTTTATAAAGGTTTTTAATGAATATTTTCTTTTCCTTTTTTTAAGTTTCTTGACAATTTTACAGCTCAATACCAATTTTATTTTGTAGCAGCAGGGACAAGAATGGCTCTTTGAATCGTAAATGTCGCTGCACATTAATTTCCCTTCAGAATTCCTGCTAATTTTCCATAATAAAACTCAAATTTCGATCCTGCTGCAAATTTGAGTACAAAAGGTTTGACTTCATGCAGTTTTAAGATCTTTTTTTGAAACAAAGAAAATTGGGATCTTAGCCTTGACTATGTGGTGTAGTAAAAGGCAATGTTCACTAATGCGTGTTCTTTTTGATAAAGGAATAAGGAAATTTAGTCTGGAAACTAAAGACTTCCTATAATAATTTCTTTCCAATGCTTATCCATGCTACAAATAATTATCTAATTAATTTCAATAGTTTTCCAAAGTTGTATAATGAAGCTGTTTGTAAAATGTGGTCAATAAATAGAAAAGAAACGGTAGAAAATTCAAGTTTACCAGCAGCAAAGTGACACACAAGTCAATGTTCACAGACTCACACGGTAAAAAATATAAAAATATAAACTGAGAATAACTGACACTGCAGTAAGCAGCACATGGAGACACACTGTCTTTTTGTGCTGTACCTGTGGAGTAGCTCGGTGTAGCGACTCCATGCTGGTTGGTGGGTAAGGGTTGTCCGTTTGGGACTCCAGCTGGAAGCAGCACCGGTCTGGCCTGAACGTCTGGAGTTGGGACCACCAAGAAATAACTGGATGGGGTGGGTGGGAGGTCCACAGCAGGTTGAAACACGTATCTCTGTTGAGTCTGTGATGCTGCACTGACTGGAGACGTGTACACTTCTCCAGATTTACTGACGAAAGGACTACCGCATCCCTCTGACCGTTGTAAGCTGCTCACCGCCTGCGCAGCTTCGTCAAAGTTGGTCTTTGGAGTAGCAGGACATGCAGGTGATTTTGCTGGCGAGGAAAGGTAGATGGTGGGTATCTTGTCTCCGGAAATACTTGAAACGGCCTGATTTAAGGACACGTCCCTGGAAGAATCCCCATCCTGGTTATCGCTGACGATGATCTCCAAAGACACAATGTTGCTGGGCTCTCCAGGCTTGCATGGGGAAAGAGCAGGGATGGTGGTTAGAGGAGGAGGAGAAGGAAGGGGAGGAGGAGGGGGAGGAGGACTGGGCGTTAAGGTAACTGGAGCACAAGAGGAAGAGGATGCAGAAGAGGCAGAAGCAGGAGTGGAAGCAGCTGTGACTGGAGCAGCTGCAGAAAGAGATGCTGAAGAAGAAGACGGCACAGAACCAGGAGGCACCGCTAGACTGTCTCCACCAGCCTGATGAACACACACATCAGGCTGGCTGGGAGAGGTGTTGTTGACCTGGACCTCATGTTGATCACCAGCAGCTGCTCCATCAACTCCATCAGCTGGCTTGTTTAGTCCTGTTGCCTGTGGATGCTCGGGGTTTCCGTCAATGCTAGGGGCTGGTCTCTCCTCAGCGAGCAGAGCTGCGTCTCTCGATAAAGATCCTGAATTTGAGAGTGTCACTGGGGTGGACACAGTGTCCACAGGTGGGGGCGGCGTGTTTAGAGGCTCATCGCTTTCCATTTGTGGTCCACTGTTCGCCGATGAGTTTTCTTTCGTAATGGAGTTCCCAGCAGCGGGTGAGTAGCTGACTAACAGTCTGGCAGAGCTGTTCTCAATCCTAGACGTTCTGCCGTTCGAGTCCAAAAACGTTTTTCTTAACAAGGTGGATGCAGGGGATTTTCTGGTTTTACGCTCCTGCCCAGCTCTCGCCTTCAGTGCTCCTGATGTTGCATCTAAAGTATTTCCATCACTTTGGGAAGGACCTGAAGAATAAAACAAAACAAACCTGACCGATTATCCATGTTCTCGTTTTTGTGCTCTAGACAGGTCAGTAAAAGCCAGAAATAAAATAGTTTCAAAAGAGGAAAAATAGTCTTTACATTAGATTCTACTTTCGAGATTAGCTATAACTATGGATAAATGATGATAATAAAGTTCTGAAAGGTTTACCGCCCACTCACATCCATATTGGCCAGTGTTGAAAGAGAATGACTGAATACCTGGATCGCTACTTTGGAGGACCTGGACAGCAGATGGGAGTCCAGTCGTCTCATTCTCTTCAGAAATACAAGCAATGCTGCCGTCCCCCGTGTCTCCATCAGCATTTTTAGTTTTATCTGCAAAATTACAAAAGACTTCTCAATACGACATTCTAATCCATTTAGAAACTTTGATTCTGATGCCATTTAAAAAAAACAACAACGTAGCGGATAGTTACGGTAATCAAAAAGGTCAAAAAGGGCCTGAAAAGCCGGGTCGGATTCGGTTTGCTCCAAAATGTCATGGATGGCATCATCGCTCATATGGATTTCTCCCTGATAACAATAACAATGAAATTATAGTATAAATTATATTATAAATAAAATTAAGGAAGACAGTGTGAATTTAGGAGTATTTATAGGAACAAATAGTGCTCTGTTGGATGTTTTAGTACCTCTAGTCCTAGAATCTCATCTATTGACTGGTCTGGTTCCACTGCACTTGAAGAAGCTTTGGATGTTTGTGGTACTGCATCACTGGCATCGGGAACAAAAAAAAACATGTTTAAGTACAGAAATATTATTTTAAGCCTGCTTATTAGGTTTTTTTGTCACTATCAGCTTTGTCAAAATACTGAAAACAGATCATCAACATACCTGGAAAGGATTTTGTTGATGTTTTCAGCAAGTTTCTCTTGCAGTGCCCTGTCCCCCAAAATCTTGTCACGTGCATTTTGTATCACGAGTTGCTGTGAAGATTTGAATGTTTTAAAAGTTAGACATCATCAGGGAAAGCTCAATATGTGATGCTAAAACTGGGGCTTTCATGCACAGGGAAAATATGCAACATGTATCAATGTTTTATATGATAGGTCACAGAAAGAAAGAAAAGAGGGGAAAAAAGAGCGATAGCAAGAGATGGAGAAAAACATTTAGAAAATGGAACTTCAATCTGAAAAAGAAAAAAAAAATTCCCACTACATTTTATTGTTTAAAGTTTTAAACTATTTCTTTGTAAAAAAAAAAGAAAAAAAAAAGAAACAAGCTTCTAAACATAAACTCACTGGAAAATTCTCCTTGACGACCTCCTCAGGCTGGGCGTCTGCAGTGACGTTAGTGGCAGTCGTGGCAGATTTACTGGGCCCTCCTGACCCGGTCAGACCACTTCTCTTCCTGGGAGTGTCCCTGCAGCAGATAGGTTGTAGTGAAGCACACAAAACGATACATGGACAAATATATTCACAGATCATCTGTTATCTTTATCTAGCAACAAACTAGGGCAGCATAATATTAGGAAATACGTAATTTGTGAAAATATTGATGAAAATAAATAACGATGACCTGCAATTAGTAATCAGTGTGTTAATGTGGGACTAATATCCAGCCCTGTTCCATTAACACATCCCAAAGCCTACACTTTTTTTTGTTAATCAAAGTCTGTTTTAATTATCAGTTGTGGAATTTTTATTTTTTTGTAATTCTCTTATTTGCATTCCTTAGAGAGAGAAGAAACAACTTCTGACCTTAGTGTAAGTTAAAAGTAGGTCTTTATGATATTAAATAGGTATTTATACACTCTATTCTGTAGTTGTTCTTTCCCATCCTTACCATTTCCTTCGACCAGGAGAAACTGGGCCTGAAGTGAGGCGGTGCTCTGAAACGATAACTTGTACAGGAGATTCTCCTGTGAAATACAATAACAAGGTGCAATGTTCAACTACAGCGACTGATTTAATAGCAAAAACAGAAGCTGACAGAGTTTGACCCAAACTGACAGAGGGTTTTCAAATCAAAATGCACAATATTAAACGCATCCAAACAAATCCACCACAATACTGACGGGGTGTGTTGAGTAATCGGCTCCCATCCAGGACTGGCTGCTGCGCTCCGCCGCTGGCTGTGGGTCTGATCTGAGGGCTGGTGAAGCTGACAGGAGTGGAGTGGCCTACCATGCTGTGGGTGGTGTGGGCAGGGCTGATGAAGGAGCTGCTTTCAGACATGGAGGTGCAGACCACACCGTTTGGAGACGCCACTGTCAAGACACGCTGCTTCGCCATGTTTGCCACCCCGACACGTGAACGTACTGCAACAGACAGAGACTGGTAAAAATCTGGATCGCACACTATTATTGACCAAACACTAAATGCAGGATTTACAGGTGCAATGCAGGAAAACCACTGCATGACTCTTTGGTCAGTGCATGATATTAGATCACTGACCCTTTTGGGAAACATACAATTTACACAACACTTACAAATGTAAAAACACATCACCTTTTAAATGTACAAGTCCAAAAAATGAGAATAATATTCATAAAGTTATCCTTTCAGATTTAGGTTGTGCAGTTAATCAATTTTATATTTGAATGTTTAATCTTTTTGATTAAAAACCAAAACTCAACATTATTAACAAAAACAGGATTTTTCTTAAAATAATTATTTTATTCTTGAGCAAAATAATTGTAATTAAACTTTTTCCATCAGCTTGATTTCAGAACATAACAAATTTTCATTTCTTAAAAACTGGTATTTTAAGGAAATTTGACACATTTATCAGTGGCTGATACGCATCTATTCCGCATTATTTAATGATAAAACATCTGACCTAACAGTAATTAGAAATAACTTACTCCTCTGACTTGCAGATATAGCAGGGGAATTCTGCAATGATCTGGAAAATAATGTATAAACATCAGATCAACAACAGTTAATCTCAACACATGAACAGACTTGAATGTTGAAAGCAGTCAATTATTACTTGATTTGGTTGAGGGTAAAATCCAGCTTTTTCCACAAAGACGTCATCACAAGAGGCACTTCGTGTCCAGAGTCTTTTAGAAAACAACAACAACACAGTTGTTACAACCAGCTTAAAGTAAACACGTATACACTTAATGCAAAACACTTTTACCTTTTGCTTTCGCAGCCACATACTCATTCAAGATGGCTGTCAAGCCCTTCCCAAAGACAGACTGTGCATGTGTGAGGGAAGAGTTTGTTAATATCTGTGCATGGCGATCTTAACAATTAAAGACAGGAAGATGTGTGGCCAGCCTTTGGACTCACTAAAACACAGGCAGGGATCACCCCGTCTCCTGCGGTGTGCTCGGCGTATTCCTTCAGGTTTGGACTCTCATGGATGAAGGCTTGGCTTGTAGCTGACAGCCCCTCTTCCTGGAGGTACCCTGCACAACCCCCCCCCCAAAAAAGAAAGAAAAAACAGGTATTAAAAAGTGTTGCACAATAAATCTGCACCGTTCTCACTTCGTTGTGGCTACCAGCTAAAGCTACAAGCAGCTGAGTCTTTGTTATGTCCGGCTTACCCAAAACAAGCCGAGCGACGTCAGAAGGGAGCAACATGACAGCTTTAGGTGTAATAAGTTAAAGTACAGAACGAATAAATGGCTACATATTCGAGAAATTGCTAATAAAAGTCGCAGCATAACCCCACATTAGAGGACGTCATTGGTGTCATAATGAAGGCAACATCCTGAATAAACTCCTGCTTTCTCAAACGGCGGGGAACTCGAGAACCCGGAAGTAGAAGCTTAACCTACTACTCAGATTCATGGTAATTGTAGTCCAATCCGAATTTATGAACGTAAAAATATCATATACGGGCTATATGAACATACAAACATGCAGTAGGTTCGAAACTTGATTAAATACTAAAACAAAATTCTGAACGGTTTCGTACTCAAAACAGCATTCGTTCTGTTTTTGACGTCGAAAACCAAGCGGATAAACTCACTTCCGCCTTTCCTGAAACTAGGAAGTGAAAGGCGCATCACCGCACTCATCCTGGGGCGGGAATATTCCTGCGTGGCTTGCGTGAGTGTGCGTGAGTTTCGTTGCACCTCAAGATGGCAAAGTTGTTTTGGGATGAAGTTTAAAACGTCCTGTATTTTCTGCACCTGGTCCAGCAGCAGGTCGTTGACTCCAGTCGGTGCACACCGGTGAGCTGCTTAGTAAAAGTTTAAATGAAGCTCTGTAAATCAACTCCAGAGTTGGTTTCGTTTCATGTTTGTCTGCATGCATGATCAGATTACACGTGCAAATATTGTATTTTAGTGGAAGTTATGCGTATTGAAGTGCTTTGACATTGGAGAATAAAGCTGATGCCTGTCTGCCCGCTTACTGATTGATTATTTTATATCTGCTTCCTACTAAATGATTTGATCGTCCATCTCTGGCCGAGGTGATTTCAACTTCACTTAAAAGGCCACAGCACAGCAGACTGTATCCATTGCGCCACAGATTTGTTGCATCCTGTTATCAGAAGTGTTCATCTTCTGTATGCATTAGAACTCCGGTTTATCTTTTGTCCTATTATTTAGGTGCAAAGAATATGTTTTTGCTCAATTTCAACTTTCTCATTTGGGATTTTTCTGGGTTTGTGTGAGGACTGCAGCTTTATACAGTCATGATCACAAAGATATCTCGTTTTTCCTCGAACTTTGCTAGATCAGATCTATTGTGTTGTTATTTGTGAGAGTTTCTAATGGAGGATTGATTGAACTATGTATAGAAGTTGTTATGCACCAAATTATTTTATTGATCTTCGAGCAGGTGTAGTTGCCTTTTGCCTTGGTTTAGAAAGGAAGGTTTTTAGTTGATGTTTTTAGTTGATTAATCCTGAGGATAAATGATCCTCTGCTGTTTTATGACACACTAAAGGTACATCTGTGTGAAACCAGTGTGTGTGTTCTCCCTCTATTGGGGTTAATAAATTGCCCATACAAGGTTTGGTTGTTTAAATATTTGTTTATAACCACATCTGCGCTTCCTTTTAAAGCAACTGTTTGGCTATTCTAATTAAATCAGAAGAGCAGTGGAAAGTCAGCTCACGTCAATCTGCTGATAGCAATAATACATGCTTATCGTCTCTGATTCCTCTTCTTCTCTGTTTTTGTGGAAAGAGTCCATCTTTCAGCAAAATGCCCTGGTGTGATCTGTTCATTTGTATGTTGGCAGTAAGGTTGTTGGTGTTGTTCATCCACCTGTTCCTGAAGGCGTAACCAGCTATAAGCTGTTGCCACAATGAGTCTGGTTCTTCATGATCTCCTGGTCTGCTGCAGAGGGTTGGAAAATGACAAAGCTACAGAGAGGAAGGTAAGCAAACTAAGAAGATCTGATTACATTTAATCCCTTAGTATCGGTCAATTCATCACTTATTTTGTGTCCCGATTTGTGGAACTAGAAAGAAACTGAATGCTTTAGAAGACTCATTCGTTCTAATGAGGTTATGCAAGAACTGGATCGGACCTCTGGGACCAAAGCTAAAGGCTCCAATCAGCTCACATGGGATGCTGTTTTCAGGTGAGTCTCCACAGATGTTATAAATGTTTATCTATGCTAGATAATTTCTTTCATCCTATTTCTCTTCTAATATAATATTAAAACACTCTGATCACCTTGTTTTAATCATTTTCACACTTTTATCTTCTTTATCTTGGCATGAGCATCAATTACGTATCATATTTTACTCTAGGAAAATCCTACTATAAAATGAAAGCTTTCATTTTTGTTTTGCTCAGTCCAGTTTTTTTCTTTTTGGTCCCTCATCAGATTCCTGCAGCGTTTTGTCCAGAAGGAGACTGAGAGCATGCAGTCGAGTAAATCCAACGTCACGGCGACTACGTTGGCCACACGGCAGAAGAAGATGGCTGAAACGTGCAGCTTAGTCAAGTTTTTCATTCGCTATGCAAACAAACGTAAGGGCAAGATTTTCAGCTTAACTTAGAAAATGCAAGTTTTATCAAATGATCTATGTGAAATTTTGTTTTGCATACATGAAAACAATATTTTATTACTTCACTGGAACCTACTTACAGGATTGGGTTGGTTTTAGCTCTCTTTGAAGATGTAAAGTGGACTCCACGTCTAAGGCTTGTTTTGTTCAGGTGGGCCTCATCTGAAGTGCAGCGAGCTGCTGAAACACGTGATGGAGGTGCTGCAAAGTTCGTATTGCTGCTCAGCATATGGAGAGAATTACAGCAGCCTCCTTTTAAAGGACATCCTCTCTGTCCGCAAGTACTGGTGCGACATCACTCGACAGCAGTGGCAGAGTAAGTGGCTAATTGGGGCCTTTACTAAGACACAGGTCAAAACATCATGTTTTATGAAACATATGAGAAACTGTCAAAACTGCTTGAGTCAAGTTTGCTTCGTGTTTCTGTTTAGTTATTGACTTTTGATATGTTTATGTAAAACTCTAATACTGATCACTCTAAAGCTATGTGGACCTTGTAACAGACACAGCAGATTTGAATTCCTATTTCAATAAAAAAAAGTGAAACTCCTGCAGTTTTCCCCTCGGAGCACACAACATATGCATACCCTCTCACATATTTTCATATTAATTTCCAAACCTTTATGAAATGTTAGAAGTGTCAGAGTTAGAAATCTCATACTTGTGATGTGACAACAATTTAAACTTTGTCACAAATCTTATACTTTGTAGTATAGTACATTAAGTTTATAATATAATCATTCAAATGATGTACATGTTTTTTTAAAGATGGATTTTAGTAATTTACTTTTTTTTATGTTGCTGCTCTGCTGCTTTCAATTATTTATTAATATAAATTCTAATCATTCCAGCTACATTAGTCTCTGCTGCTGCACAGTGTTACTAATCTGATATAAAGCTTGATGAATAAGATTTCTACCAACACTTTAGCACAGGAGGCTTTTATTGCCTCTGACTGGAACTGTAAAAAAGTCTTAAAAGTCATCCTGATAACTTAAATGTATTTGTCCTTTTACTTTTTGACATAAAGGTCTTTTGGAGTTGTACTGCGGCTTGTTCAACGCTTCCTCCAAATCCATAAACCGTGTGCTGCTGAGCAGAGTCATCTACGCTGTGGTGAAGGGCTGCTGTGCTCAGACTGACGGATTCAATGACAGTTTGTTCAGCTTCTTCTCTAAAGCAATGCTTAATGCCAGGTAGAAGCCATGATCGTTATATGCATTGTCGGATAAATTGTTTTGCTTCTGTAGTGAACTGTGGCAAACTTCATGCACCTGTCAGGCAGGAGAAACACCTCAGTGTCCTGGAGCATCTCGTCTTGGCTCTGAACATCTTCCTGAGATCTGCCGCCATGAACTGCCGGATGAGAGTCTGTCGTCTCGGAGAGGAACTTCTTCCCTCTCTATTGAACGTCTGGGAGGACATGAGGCCGAGCGTCAACCTGAAGGAGGAGATTGTGGAGTTCTTTAACCTGCAGCTCCTTGTTCACCATCCGAAGGGAGCAAAGACGCAAGACACAGGTTCAGTGTTAGAAAGCTGAGTTGTCAGAAATTATGTCCTGGGTGGGATTTACATTAAAGTTTACCTGTTAAGTAAAATTTACATTCTGTGCATCTTTGTACTTCCATTTAGATCTCAACATCTTCTAAAAACAACCCCATCTGCTTAAAAAAAACACCCTGACATTTTTGACAATAAGTTAATGTTTGTTGTTGTCTGGAAAATGAGCCATTTCAAAAACCTCTCTATTGTTAAGTAATATTTGACGGTCACTGCGCCATTACCTAACAATCTAAGCCGAACACAACCCCGTTACCTAGCAACCCAGCTTGGTTTTTCAGCTAGTTTTACCACTGTACGCTGTGTCTAATGGCTGCTGGAAAAGACAAGTGTTTGGTTGTAGACTCACCATCCAGAAACCACTTTCTGCCGTCTTTTTATTGTGTAGTAGGTTCAACTTCTGCTTTTCAAAGATGTACGGCTGTATAATTGCACATCTGCTTGCAGCCATTTTCATGTGTGAGTTGGGGGGGCGTGGCCAGCAACTGCTTATTTGGATTTAAAGTAATAATATCCTAAAGCAGCTCGTTTTGAAAGGAGCTCAAAATGGGCAGAAGTAACCAGAGTAAAATCTCGTTATCTAAGAATTACATTGTGCAGAAAATGACTTAAACATGTTTTGTGTAGCCCATAGACCTAGTCGGAATGTGATTTAGAAGAATTGAAAGTTACCCCAAATTAGCCTTCATTCAAACGATGATCTTTGTTTCCAGGTGCTCATGCGGAGGACTGGTCCAGGTGGCGCGGCCTGCTGTACAACCTGTACGACGCTTTAGTCAGAGAGATCAGCCACATCGGCAGCAGAGGGAAGTATGTCACTGGGACCAGACACATCGCTGTGAAAGATAACCTCATTGAACTCACTGCCGACATCTGTCACCAGGTAAAAAAGATAAAAACTTTACTCCTGGTCTCCCAGCGTTTGCATAAATGCAAAGTAGCTCAGGTCTGAGTTTGAAGTTGCGGTCCAGTGTATGTTTAACACCCGTTCATCTTGGTATTGCCACAGCTGTTCAGTGTTGACAGTGATGCCCATGTGCCGGAGGCCACTCAGCCCCAACACAGAGCCACGCAGATGGGCAGTCCCATCAGCAAGCGGCGCCGCATAGAAATGGGCTGGGATGTCCTCCGTGACCATCTGCAACCTCAGAAGAGTGACTTTGATGTCATACCATGGTATGAAAGTCAAAAAGCATTCAAACAAAAAGTTATGTCACATTTACTCGAACCTGTGTTTTCTTCTCTCAGGCTGCAGATAACTGCAGTGCTCACCTCCAAGTACCCATCCATGGTGCCCGGCAAGGAGCTGGTCCAGCTGCTGTCGCTGTTGTGTCAGCTCCTGTCAGAGCAGCGCAGAGGGGAGAGGGGTCCATACGTGCTGCGCTGCCTGAGGGAGATGGCCCACTGCCAGGCCCGCATCACTCACAGAGCCCAGGCCCACAGGGCGGAGCTGGGCAGGCTGTGGCTCCGGATCTGGCCCCTCGCACTGCGTGGGGTCAGTTCGCCTCAGACCGAGTCCCTCAGTCTGGACCTGCTGGCCTCCATAGTACACAGGCGGCTGATCGACATGGACAGGGAGTTCTGGAGACTCTTCCGCGCATCTGCATGTAAACCCACCCAGTGAGTCGCAGTTGCTTTGCTCATTGCTGCATTCAGTCTGGATTTGTTGCAACTATGTAGATTAATTTTGTCTCGTCCTCTTTTTTTTTTCCAGGAGTGCCGCTCTCTGTCTTGCCCAGGCCATGCTAACATACTCAATCCCAAAGACTGTTGCATCAAGCTCAGGTTTTGACCTCATGGTGACCTCAGAGGGGAGTTCCTCCGCTAACCTGAAGGAGAGCCTCATAGCCTGGCTGCTGATGAGTGACCAGAATGAGGAGATGGAGGATAGCTGCACGCCCCACCCCATCATCTGCAGGTTGCTTTTTTTGTTCCATTTGTTTGGTAATCACTTTGTGTTATATTATATTTATGGTGATGTGCCATGTTAGCTCTGTCTCACATGGGTTGCCATCTCCTAAAAAAACGACTTTAAACAGAACTTTATTCGATTTTCTGTCCTCTGAGACATTCCAATTGCTTTGATATTTCCTAAAAGCAAAATCTGCAAAGTGCTTCTTCCCCTGTAGATGTTTCTCCGGAGTTACCAGGAGTCTGGCGGCTCTTTGTTTGATTATGCTGGTCACTTTGCCCCAACACACCTGTTGTCTCAACAGGTTGGAGTTTTGTCATAACAAGATGACGGGCTGAGCTGAGTGAAGCATGTAGCTTTGGACATAACAATATTCTCAGGATTTTGTGTTTTACATACTAATTCTGTCTTCAATGTCACATGACAACTATGACATATATTAACTCTAAAGGCGAACTTTATTTTAGAGTATTACATTTAAAATCTCTATAAACTACACTGGCTGATGAGAAACATGAGAAAATATGAAAGGAGTCATGGATAATTAGTAAGCATTACTTTTTGTTTGGATATATTTTTTAATTTATTTTTGTCTTTGAAAATATTATTTTATGTTGTATTTGCGGGTTACTGTGTTCTTGTCTGCAGAGACTTCCCTCATAATCTCATTGCAAGCATCCTGGTCTCACTGACCTTCAAGGACACCAGTGCTGGACTGAAGTTCCTGCTGGGTGCTGAAGGACTAAAAGGGTGAAAAAAAAGAGATTATAATCTCACAAATACTGTACAAGCAACCAGTACCTGTCAAGAAACTTTAACTCCATTTAATCTCCCTGCTTTTTAGGGCCGGTTTTCAAGACGGTTCATCTGACGCCAAAGACAAGTTGGAAGACATAGAGCGACTGTACCAGCAGTTCAGCTTCAACACGCTGCCGTCAGAGGCCACATCGACAGACGGCGAGTCGGTAAAGATGGCGTCGGCTGACGCTCAGCTGGCCGCCGTCCCGGCCCTCAGAAACAAGCTGGAGCGGAACCTGCTCTCCGTGGCCGACAGCCTTCTCAGCTGCTACTCCCCTGACGTGAGCGGAGGCCGATTTGTCCCGGAGTGTTTCAAACCTGTTCGCACGTTTGAAACTGACACATGTTCCGATTGGTCTTCTGCAGTCGCAGTCCACACCTCCCGAGTGCCTGGTGCGCTGTTTCAGCCAGCTGACGGGTGTGCTGGCAGGTTTCGTCGCGGCAGGGCTTGTGACCGAGCAGGAGGCCTGCCGCTCCCCGCTTTTCACCAAAGCAAAGGTCCGTTCACGCTCGCGTCAGTTTGGAAAATCCAGCTTCGAGTGATTTCCCTCAATGCTGATAAACCAGTGTAGTCAAATATTAACATGAAGGTTTTAATGTTGTTGCTGCCAGTCTGTGGCGCAGGACCTCAGCGGCTTTGTTTCCAGCATCAAAGTGAAGATGAATGAGGAGGCAACCATGTCAGCGCTCAGGTCGCTCATGAAGCTTTGCACACAGTGCGCCAACAGAGCATCCATGGTGACGTCACCTGCCGATACGATGTTTTTGATCAAAGGTTGAATAAATTAGTGGTTTAAATGAGTAAACCGATCATTTATTCTGCAGGACAAATTTGGCTCGACCTCCTCTGGTTTATTCCTGATGACTCTGCCTGCCAGCCTGCTCAGTGAGCTGGCAGAAATCTGCAAACTGCACGTGGTACGTGGCTCATCTAAGGTGATTTCTGTCGTACGGATTTCACAAACTGGAACCAGACGTCTGAATTTTTCAACTCTCCGCTTCAGTTGAACAACGTCCCTAAGCGAGTCAGTGTCAATGACGATGACGAACAAGGGGACGACGAGTGGGAAATGACGAAACCTCCTCAGGCCGGTGACGGCATCGACCTGTTTGAAGACGGTGAGGAGGCCCACAGCAGTTCCAACGGGAGTCACAGACAGAAAGAGGACAACGCTGACTCATCCTGTGGCCCAGGTACGAGGAGACCTGATGTGTGGGAAGAACTCTGCAGGTTTCAAAAGCAGCTGCTGGAAAGATGATGATCTGCAGTCTGTAAAAGATTTTCTTCCAGATTTGTCCTGTAATTAACTTGGATTTCCCTGTTCCCATAGCAACCACATTTATCGACTTGCACAAATGAAATTTGCCTTTTTTCTACCTTGGTAGATTTGCAATTGGTCGATCCTCTGTCCTGTGTTGGAAAAGACCAAGTTAAAGAAAAGACATATTATCTAGGTTGGATAATATGAAAGGTTAAGATCGGTCATTGCTCTAACTCAAACAGGTGCCCAAAGCCTGCTAGCGGAGGACTATCTGGGGAAACAGGACCTGGCTCTCCTGGCTGTCTTGAACTTCCTGTGCGAGTGCGGCTCTGCCCCGCCCCTCCACGGCCTCCTGTTTAAACCTCAGGAGGTGCGGCGCAGGCTGCTGCTCCTGCTGTGTCAGATTGACTTCAGCAAAGCTCTGCACCTCAACATGGTGAGCAGCAGTCAGCCTTGGACGGAAACCTCAAACTCGGCCGGCTTTAGCTGAACTCTGCTTCCGTTTCAGTACCTCGTTCTGTTGAAGAAGCTTCCTGCCGAAGACTCACTGTCTCCGGAGGAGTTTGACGCCCTGCTCCGTCCTCTTGCGTACGGAAAAGTCTCCACCTCAAACTGCAAATCCATTTTTTTCTTCTGAGGTTGCAGACCAGATGTGAACAGCTGCATGTTTTTCTTCATCCACAGGGACTTGTGTTCTTTGTATCGTCAGGACCAGGAGATCTGTGCTGCCGTGCTCCTCAGTTTGTTACCGTCCATACGGAGCCTGGGGAAAACGCGTCACATGCCCGAGGAGATGAAACATGTTCAGGGATCTCTTCTGCAGGTTCTGTCTGGCTTCTGGTAAGAAGCATTGTTTTATTATTAATTTGTGCTAGTGGCGAAGAAACAATTTACTTTTCCAGGAAAACTGTTTATCTGCCATCATTGGTGGCTATGCTAACTAACTGTAGCAGCTAGCAGTGCGTACACAAGCATGATTGGCAGAGCTAAGACCCTCCTCCTGGCTCTGATTGGTTTCTGACCAGGCGGTGTATGTCAGTAGAGAGAAGGCAGAGGAACTTTGTTTTATTTTCACTGATTATCTCTCGTATGCTGCCTCAACACAGCGCCAGTTTTAACAAAAAATGTAACAAAAAACATATTTTTACAAGTATTGAAAACTGGAGTTTTAATATTTGTGTTCCTCTCTGCTACAACTTTGCTGGGTTTTTTTGTTTTTAGTTTTTTGAGCCAGACGGGGAAATGTGTGGCGACTGTCCGAGCTGCGTTGGTTCAGTGTCTTGTTGCCTTGGTGGAGGTAAAGTTTAAAACCTTTAGAAAGAGTTTATATTGTTCTTCAAACATTTCAGCCAGATATACGTGTAATTCAGTACAAAACCTATGAAAGCGACTAGAATTTTCACATCATCTCACACGTAGGCTGACCCTCTGTGCCACTGGGCTGTCCTGACCCTCAGAGAGGCCGACACGGAGAAGGACTCTCCCGTATCGCTGGTTCTTCCGTCTCATCTGGCAGACGCACACCACCAGGTCCGCATGCTGGTGGCTCTGTCTGTAGAGAGGTATGCTTCGGCTTCATGAGCTTTGTCTCTACTGAAGGCAGATCTGAATAATCTGGAAAAACAGGCAGATGTAAATGATCTTTGGCATTTTCTGCTCTTTATCCAGGCTGTTCCTTGATTTGAGACCAAATCGCTCAGATAAGAGGAAGCTGTTGCCGCTAAAACACCAGCAAGCAGCATTTGAGAACATCTACCTGAAGGCTCAGGAGGGCATGAGGCTCCCGGTGAGGTCACTCTTTTAAGAACTTCACTTTTGTTGTTTACTGTCAACTTTTCTCATGCTCTCTCCTTTTGCGGGTGATCACACAGAGGGGCAGCTCCTCGGAGGATCAGCCGGACGAGGCGTTGAATCGCAAAGTTACCCTGCTGAGGACTCTGTCTGTGGTGATGTGCTGCAGCCCCGTGTGTGAGAAGCAGTGTCTGTTTGCGCTCTTTCAGTCCTACAAAGAGAACAATGTTGAGGAGGAGCTCATCAAGAAGGTAACAGATTGAAATAAATCATCTCCGTTCTCGTTTTACTCTTACCTTCCTGATATCTGAGAGGCTCTCCTGCTCTGCTCGGTTTCCTGCCGCAGATGTTGTGCAGCGTCTCCAAAGTGAAGAGCTGCAGGACCGTGAAAACATTCGTCACCTCTCACCTGTACTACCTGGTAGCGGAGTGGCTCGCGCAGAGGCAGTCAGACGACCGCTACACGCTTGGATCTTTCCCCTACAGCCTGCTGGAACAGAACACGGTCAAAGATTTCTACAAGTCAGAAAAGCTTCGTTTCCCTTTATGTTTTAATTTTAAACAAACGTTTTCTCACGCTTACCTCCTCACCCACACTTTTTCCAGCTCTTATTACCAGGTGCTGATCCCTCACCTGGTCTTCCTGGACGACTTTGAGCAGGTGAGGTCCATCGGGCGGTGCCTGGAGAGGGACTGGAGGCACTTACTAGCCGACTGCTTCCCCAAGATCATGGTGAACATCCTGCCATACTTTGCCTTAAAAGGCCAGGACTCTCAGGTTGCACAGCAGAGAGAGAAGGCACACCGAGTGTACGACCTCCTCAAAGACGCCAGCTGTCTGGGCAAACAGGTGAGGCAGAGTGTAAAAGCAGAAAAATAAATGGTGTCATTTCGTTTAGTGTTTAGATTTACAAGCGCCACAGATTCTTAAGCAAAAATAACTTTTGAAAGCAGGAAAAGGTAGAAATTTCCCTCAACTTCTGTGCCTTCAAAATGATTCAAACTGGAATATGTTGTAGGCTGTGGGATAATTGGCTTTGATCTGATAAAGTGTTTTCCATGTGAAAATTGGATAAATGTCAGAAAGGTCTTTGCAAAAACCCCACTGGAAGTCATAACCTTTGGAAATTTGCCCACAGCAAATCGACAGCCTGATTCACAGTAACTTGGCGGACATCGTGGTGGAGCTGCTGATGACTCTGTACGAAGGCTGTGGAGCGGACGGAGACGCAGGAGACCTGAAACGTTTCACAGGGTAGCGGCACTTTAAGACTCTTTCCTGTGATTTTTCTTTGCTACTTCATTTTGTCTGCGTCTCATTCCATCATGCGTCGGAGCGGCGCCTGACGGAGATCGGTTTTATGCCCCACAGAGAGCTGGATCCCGTGCCGAATCCGCCTCACTTCAGCTCGTACGTCATCAAAGCCACTCTGGACTACCTCAGCAAATGCCACAGTGCCAGCCACAAGTCGCTGGTGGCCATTCTGTCTAAAACCCCGGTACAGACGCCTCATTTACCCTGCCAGTAAAATGTAGCTGTTTGTAGTAAAGAAGGTTAATCCTGTCCCCCACTGTCTGCTGCCAGCAGATTTCCATCCAGAAGATCTTGCTGGCAGTGTGTGAAAAGGCAGCAGAGACGAGCAACAGCTACGAGCGCCACCGCGTCCTCCTCATGTACCATTTGTTTGTCAGCCTGCTGCTCAGGGAGGTGAAGGACGGGCTGGGAGGAGCCTGGGCCTTCGTCCTCAGAGACATCATCTACTCTCTCATTCACCACGTCAACAGCAGGTCAGCGAACGCCGCCAGCGCTCGTTCGTTTTTCCCAAAACCGACAAAGTGAACAGCGTTACGTTCCTCCCGAACCCCAGACCGCTTCTCTGTGACGAAGTGTCCAACAGGAGCCTGTCTCTGTGCTGCGACCTGCTGAGCTCTGTCTGTCGGGCAGCGCTGCAGTTCTGCGATGACGCTCTTGACTGCCACCTGCAGGTCATTGTGGGGACTCTCACTGCTCAGGTCACCAGTCAGCCGTTTATTTCTCAGCAGGTACGTCACACATTACTCTGGTCAGCAGCCAAAAAGAAAAAACTGTCTGGGGTTTTTCCGACTGTCTTAGGGTAATTCTGATGTACTGAATCCAAAAATGACAACAATGATATTAGTTTGGGATGCTGGGATGCAGTCATGATGGCCGATCTCTGTTCGTTTTCCTGAATTTTGCACAATGAAGACGTAAAGTTCAATTTACATGCGCTTACCCTTATCAGTGTTTGCTATTCAGTTTACAGAAATCCAAGTTGGTATCATTCCATTAATACACTCTGTTAGAAAACACATTTTTTCTCTTAAAACCTTCTTTGGATGAGAGATATTAATGAATAATGCCACAAGAAGGCATTCAATTTTGTCAGGAAATCAGATTCTCTAAATCAAATTAGAATAAAAACCTGACTCGATTGAGAAAAATGGGTGCCATTTTTTGGAATAGTCCTAATTCAGTTGAAAAAACATAGACGACATCCCAAAATAAATTTTGTAACCCAGTGTTACTGAATCTTCCCTTATGCTGGTCTCTCTTAAATTTGATGGCATATATGGGGGGGTTTGTTTTCAACATTCATGGGTTATTTTATATGCAAGAAAGTACTGAAAAAGTATTACAATGCATAAAATACACAGATTAATAGGAGCATTTGTTCCCCAGTGCTGCAGTTTAAGCCTGTTCATTAAATCAGGATGTGCCAAATCAAATGCTCATCCCTGTGGTAGCATCATCTGTCGCCTCCTTTTAGTTTGTGTACTTTATAGTTCTGAATTGTTTTGTTCCCAAGGTGTTTAGTCTACTGCAGTTTCTGGTAATAGAGAGTCAGCAGAAACTAAAAGGAGCCATCAGCAGATTGGAGCCGTTTCCTGACATCCCCGAGTTCAGAGAGCTGCGCTCGGTGCAGCACAAACTCAAATATAACAGCGGCAGCTTCACACTGAGACAGGTACACGTGTGCGACATTACAATGTGATTATCTATCAATATAAACCACGAGGAAAACAGATTTAAGTTTGTGGTTGCAACGCAAGACAATGTGATAAAGTTCATAGTCGTTTTTCTTTTTATCCTTTTACAGGAAATAACTCATTTCCTATCGGCATCATCGTGTGACTCTTTACCTCTGACCAGACTGGAGGGGCTGAAGGAGCTGACTCGGCAGCTGCATTGCAACAAGGACCAGATCCGAGAGCTGCTCAAAGAGTGTCATGGTGCGATGCTTCTAAACAGCATTTGCTTTAAAAGACAATTGAGTGCTTGTCGTTATAAATGTTGCCTTTTTCTGGGTGCAGCCAACCCCACTGACAGTGTGCTGGTGAAGCTGGTCCTCAGTCTGCTGCAGCTCTGCAAACTGGCTGCCAGTCACCCCGGAGGAATTGACATTCTGGGTAAAATAAAATCGCGAAATTTGTTTGAACATTTTTTCCCCCAGTTGTGATTTCCTAGTTTCTTATATTCTTGTCGTACTTTTAACCTTTGCTGCAGAGGCTGCTGGCTCCTGTCTTGGTGAACTGGGCCCGGTTGACTTCTCCACCATCGCCCTCCTTCACGGCAGAGACCCCCTCTACGACAGAGCCGCATCCCTCTTCGTCTCCAACGACTTGCAGCATCTTTACATCATCCTGAACTGCATGAACGACGCTCTCACACAGCAGCGGTACGATAAATGCTCCGGCTCTGTGATCAGTTTGTTCATCCCAAGACCGTCTGGGTGATGATGGCGTTCGCTCTCATCTGTCAGCATCGAGGTGAGGCGAGCTGCAGCTCAGTGTGTGAAGAACATCCTGGCCACTCAGTCCGGCGTCAACTTCTGGGGCCGACATAAAGACAACCGGGACCCCATGCTGGCTTACCTCAATCCATTTAGAACAGCCAAAAACAAGGTGAATTTTGTTGTCCTGTAAGCACTTTGCGTTTCCCTCCCCATGAATGACATGATGCCAGTGGACCTGCCTTTCCTCACAGCATATCTGACATTTTGTTGTGTGTGTTTCACCAGGTGGCTGCTGTGACTGCAGAGGAGAGTTCAGAGGCCAAGAGGAAGCTGGAGAGCCAGGAGTTTTGGACCCCGCAGGCTGGAGCTCACCAGGCCTGGCTGAAGGCTCTGTGCACCTCATTGCTGGACAGCGGAGGGGTGAGAAGCGAGGCGCTGCTGCTGTCACGACCTCTGTGTCTGGTGAGCTCATTAGGTTTCTGCATTTTTTACACAGGAACTGCCTCTTATTCTGGAGCTTTAGGTTTTTTTTTTTCAGTGTCGTTCAGTCACAAGTTCTCCATGACGTTAAAGTTTGAAATCCATCTGCAGGTGATGGTGGACTGCTGCCAGAGGCTGCTGCCCCTCATCATCCACTCCATCCTTCTGGACGACCCTGACGGCTCCTGGAGGGAGCTGCTCTCGTCACACGTTCAGGACTTCTTCAGCTTCTGTTCCAGGAGCGCTCAGGCCGCCAGTCGATCCGCAACGCCCCTCAACTCCGACTCCGGTGAGTTTGAGTCCGCAACAGATGAGCACAGACTGGCAGTGTTCGATGTGCTGTGATGAAATGTTGATCATTTCTCACAGAGTCTGACTCCGCAAGCCAGGGTTTGTACGATAAAACCTCCCTTCGGACCATGCTGGCTGTTGTTGACTATTTGAGACACCAACAGAGGAAAGTGCAAGACAACAGGTTTGTTGTTATTTAGTATCCAAATGTTCTCCAGCTTCCTCCTGTTAATTTAGACATAGAACAGAAGATGTGTGTCATAATAACTCATAGCACCTTATAAAGAAGAGATTCTTCATATTTTTTGCAATAAAAATGCAAATGCCGACCTTCTTGCAGTGACTCCTGCGGCACCGTGTGCGACTCCAACTTCTGGTTGGAGCTGAACTACCTGGAAGTGGCCCGAGCCGCTCAGTCCTGCTCGGCTCACTTCACCGCTCTGCTGTACACTGAGATCTATGTGGACAAGATCCGAGCCAACATGGAGGAGAACTGCAGGTTCCCAAGGAGACCTTTTGTTTTTGCAGTGCAGCTAATATAGCAATTTATTCATTTTGTCTGTCTTGAACCAATATGCAGAACCAAGCCCAAAGCCACACGCAAGATCAATTTCGAGGAGTACAGCCAGAACTTCACCATCTCCGGTCTGACGGAGAAGAGCTTGGAAGACACCAACATCAACCTGCAGGTCTGCTCTGCATGTCAGACTCATTGTATTTGTGTTATTTTTTCCATCTCATTTGACTTTGTACATCTTAAACTCAAATAATCTGAAATATTTGGTGTGTTTGTAGGAGCTGTTGATTGAGGTCTATAGGAGTATTGGGGAACCCGACAGTCTTTACGGCTGTGGAGGAGAAACGATGACCAGTCCACTGACCAGGTAGGTTTCTCTCTCCACTGCAGGGTTTTGTAAAGTATTCATACCTACTAGATGCTTCTCACATTTTGTCATCTTAGAACCACAAATACTGTCTGTTTTATTGAGGCTTTATGTAATGACACTGTCATAAACATAACATAACTCCTGTCATGAACATGAATAAGCCTTCATGAATATTTATGACTGTTGTCATAAAGCGTCATTCGGTAAAT
>CAEGAF010133737.1:0-33720 GCA_903067075.1 Micropoecilia bifurca | reverse complement strand
CGATCCCGATAATCACCGATTTCACGAAAATCGGCCGATTATGATCGGTGACCGATCGATCGGCGCACCTCTAATAATTATTATTAATAATCATATATTTTTATTGGGATTATCAAGAATCCAATCGTTTTTAATGTAAAAAAAAATTTAGCTCCTCACTTTGTCAGGGTTAGAATAAAACTCCTTCATCTTTCAGATCTTATACAGACTCAGTCAAGACTTTGAAGCTATTTTGGGCAGAAGCAGCAAAAAGGATGCACAGCAGGACATCTAGAAGCAAAGTGATACACGCAAAGTGTTACGAAACCATATGTAGAGTTTGTAGAGCACGGGATGCATGAAAAGATTTCTATAAACTTCCAGGAGCTGAAATAGATGCGCCTGTTAAATACACATATCGACTATATAAACAGGCTGGGCTTTTTGAAGCGAAGGCCACACCCGTCCTGGAGTAACCGTAAACCCCATCACATCATCGGCACACCTTCTGCACACATTTCTCTACAAATTTAGTCAGTAAAATATCACACATTCATCAGCGTACACACACAGAAAGTGTAACCTGGCAAAGCTACACTCATATCCTCTTTTTCTGTGTCTCTGATAAACATGGTCACACGCTGACCCAAACCCAACATTGTCACCTTTTCGAGTTTATTTTTTGCTTTTTCCTGCGAATTTAACCAAAATGATAGATTTCTTTTGGCCGTACTTCGGTGAGGTGAGCAGCCATTTTTACTGTATGTCCAGCACTGTAAGTCAACTGAGCTATCACCACACACACACACACACACACACACACACACACACACACACACACACACACACACACACACACACACACACACACACGCGCACACGCACGCACACACTGTTTGTACTGCAGTGGAAAATCTTCACCACCACAGCGCAAGTTGCCTAGCAGCCCTGTGACGTCAAACCGAGTTTCCCTCTCACAGCTGTGCAGAGTCTCTAAGTTTATGGGTGTGTGTTTAACCTTAGTGTGTGTTTGTTGCAGTGCCTACTTGGTTTACAATGCAAGGAGAACCACTGGTCAGTCCTTTATTTGGTGCTTTTTGTCCAAATTTTGAGAATGCAGCTGCATGCTTTATGCATGACATGAAGCAGTCGGGTCAAACTGCTGTCACTGGGTTTGGTGGCCTAGATGACAGAACGGCCTTTACTGGACCCGCAGCTCGGGGGAAACCCTGCTGGCCCTGACACGCAGTTATGAGAAAACACTTGTGCATGTGAGCCAGAGATCAATATGTAGGAGTATTAAATGCACTCACATTCCCTGACAAATTTGCAGAAGGACCCCCTGAAATCACTTTGGCATTTTTTTAAGTCTTGCAGAGTCAAGCCTAGATCGAAACTCAGATTGGCTCTTTAATGTTCCATAGTGACCTCAATTTGGAAAGAAGTCTTCTTATCTAACTGCAATGTTTAGTTACGACATAACTGAACAGCAGCCACATTCAAAACATCTAACCTCCTTTCTACTGTAAGGTCTTTCTTTTCCCAGCTCACCAGCGCAGTCAGTATTTCAAAGCTGTTTCTCCACCAGCCAAACCTTGGTAACCGAAGGATTAATCATGCTCTCCCCAAGCATGTTGTTTAAACTGCGTCACCCTCACTGCAGCCTAATGGTGCCTGTGTGCTTGATTTTTTTCTTCTTTGGCTTGTGAGTAAGTGTGTGTTTGTGTTGTGTTTGTGCGGCTCATAGTCTAAACTTTTGCAGACTCAGACAGTTACAGTATTTGTATCTGCAAGGGGACCTTGTGGTGAGAGATATCAAGCCTGTTGTTTCCTCAGAGTCTCTCCGTTTAAAACATCGACGTGCATCAGTGTTTCCCCTGCTTGTGCACGTTACACATTAGTAACCCAGAGTTACCCTTTGCCCTGAGTGTCTTTTTTTTAACCATTTAACACCCCTTTCATGCACTACTTTCCGCATGCAAACAGTCGATATTGGGTCACATAACTGCAGTTTCTTTTTGCTGATAATTAAACATTATTTCTCTATATATCTGTGCATATTTTTAAGATAACCATTTTGACATAAAACCAATGAATTTGTAGCTTCTACATGCAAATGCATGTAGCTGATGTGTTGAAAATCATGCATATTCTAGAGCCAGTAATGGCCAGTGACCAGTAAATCCTCTCTTTCTTGGTGGTTCTCTCTTTTTTTTCTTTTTTTTACTCTTTCCTCTATCTGCTGTTTACAGTGGGCAAGGCCAGTTTTTTTTCTGCCTTATTTTGTTTGTAGTCAGCGGCGGATGTGGAAAATACTGTCGCTGAGGCAAGCGGCAACCCCCCCTTCCTCAACTTCCTGTCTGCAAGAAGTTCCTTCGCTTACAATTTCCTCTCTCTCTCTTCGACTCTCCCTCAATGGAAACTTTGCTGTTCTTCCTGCTATCCTCCTGTCACTCAGCCAGTCTGGGGACGGAGATAGAAGAAATCTTTCACCGAGCGGCCAAAGATGTGAGACAGACCGAAGCTGGCGGCAAAGGGAACGTACAGACAGAGGAAAAAGGCTTTTGAGCCTTCAGCGACTTTCTAAAAGCAGTCTTATTTCTTTTTTTTTTTTTACAGACATGAAGAGACATGAGTATGCACACATAGCATTTTTTTGGGTAATTATACCCAGGAGAAACCCTCCTTCAACACTGTGGGCATATGAGAAGAGTAATTCAAACACTGATCTGACAGAACTTGAAGACTTTAAATCAAACACCATTAAATTAAGACTTGTTGGATTTTTTTTAACAGTCTGAGGCCTCTCATTAAGTTTCAACAGATGTAATTAAGCTTCATTAAAAGCTATTTTCTCTGGAAAACATCTTATCTGAACCCAGGAAGGCAACAAGGCATCTTTCAATTATAGACAGTAATTTCTCAACAAAGTGGAAGCCAAGCAGAAAAAATCTCTGTCCTGTTGGATCACAAACACTTTGGGAAAATCCCATATTGCAAACAGGATTGTAGTGTATATGTGGAAACAAATAATATTAAGATTTTGCACACACTGAAAATAAGAAAATGCAGCTCCAACTTAAAAGCAAATGCATTAATAAAATTATGTTTATCAAAGTTAATTTATTAAGTTGTGAAGGTAAACAAACATAATTTAAGTACATTTGATGAATTTCATTCTAATTCTTATGAACACTAACACAAATCTTTAAGTTAGAGCTTAATTTTTTTTCCCAGTGCAATCCAGAATCTGCGATTTGCACCCATTTATCAAAATACCTCCACCTCTGTTAGATTGAATGGAGAGCATCTCTAAACATTTATTTTCAAGTCTTATCCCACATTTTATTTAGGATTTAGTTTTGACCTTGACTGATCCACACGAACTCCTGAGGATGCTTTGATCCAAACCGTTCCATTGTAGCTCCGACTGAACGTGTAGAGCTGTTTTCTTGCTGAGGGATGAACCTCTGCTCCACGTTTAAGTGCTTTGTGCCTCCGACGAGGTTTTCTTCCTCGACTGCACTATATTTTGCGCCACCGACCTTTTACATCAACTCTGACCAGCTTTCCTGAGCTTACAGAAGGAAAAGTGCCGCCACCGTGTTTCACTGTAAGACTGGTGCAGTCAGCACCTTCTTGCTGCAAGGCAGCAGTGCTGCCAGCTGCGTCGCCGTGCAGTCGGCGATGAAAGATTAATTTCCCAATATATTTTCTTGTTTTAAACGTACAAAAGGATTGACAAGTATAGGCTGGAGGAAGTGCAAGAGATAAAATTAAATTCAGTTTCAGATACGAATGGAATCGTCATGTTACATCAGTTTCCTAATTCAACAACAACTTGCAGTTTATTTAGTTGCACGTCAGAAATGCTGACAGAAACAGGAAGTAATACAGTCAATAGAATTTGTTATATTTAGTCGAATTGTCACAAAATGTAGATAAACTGGACAGTGCCTTTGATTGCTTAGGTGCATTGTGAGTTTAAGTAATTAAAATTCACATGAAGTCTGCGGTAAAGTGCTGAGTAGGTTGCCATAGAGTGTGGGCAATGCTGGTTTGAATGCTTCCTTTTGTTTATATTAGCCATTGTTGTGGTTTTCTTGTCATCAATCTTTTATTCACCCACAAAAAAAAATTATAGTAAAAAATAAAAAAAAAAACTCTAACTGCTTTCAAATATGAAACATATCGCAGAGGAATTTGCTTGACCACTAATTAAATCTAGATTATTTTGCATTCTCAGACTCATACACACTTTGCTCCATCTGTTTTTCAATCGTCGGGGACCCGTGTGGAGATTTGCATGCCCAGATTATGTTTACCCTCTGTTTTGCCAATCAAATGACCCCGCAGTTGTTTGTGCCTGCGAGCAGTCAGACACACACAGGTGTAAATGCCGCTGAGGTCGGGAGAGAGGCGCTCGAGGAGCCGGGTTTTCCAGCTGTGAGAGGAGCGCGGGCCGGTCAGGTCGTCGCTTCTGTCAGGTTGCCTGGTTGACTGGCAGCCCATCTGTCACGATGTGGTCTGCATGGCTGTGCTCACTGTGGAGTGTTGTGGCATCGCTCGTAGCCATCTTCATCATCACCGTCATCCACCGACGCAGCAGGCCTCAGGTAACCCACGCAGGAGATTTTTCAACTCAGATTTACACCTACTGAAAGATTCGCATTCGACAAACTAGAACTAGCAAGACTTTCCTGGGAAGTAGTGATTCCAGGTGGAATATTTGATGATTGAGTTTCTTTTTCATTTATGAAAACCGCTGAAGTACTTTTTCTTCTATGTGCACGTAGTGACCATGTTGGGTGTTGCTCTGTTAAGCTGGTGCAGACTCTTGCCTTGCATGCTGGAAAGTATGACAGAACTCACAGAGGAAGCGCAAACTTCAGCCAGTAGCCATCGCTCTTTTCCTTCCTGCTCATTGGCTAAACATGTTGACAAAAATGAGCTTGATGAGTGTTTAGAAAACAAAAACAAATACTTTGGCTGATAACTGAATGTTTTAGCTGTTTTGTTTAATTTCCAACCTTAATTACTGGATAACACAAGTAAACGAAGGGATTTCCTGCCTCCAGGATGCCATAATTTTCCCTTTAAACAACCCGCTCTCCTTTGATTTTTTTTTTCTTGTTAAATATAAAAGAAAACATTCTCTGTTTATTGGACCTCTCGAACTGAGAAAAGTTTAGACTTTCTGCTCAGGCACCCATTTCAGATGACCTCACTCTTAATGAGTTTCCATCATGTGATTTCTGTAAACGTCAGGGTTTGGGTGTCTTTTGCTGCTTGAGTTTTTTCCTAACCCCTTCACTGGTCCAGAAAAGAAAAAAACATCACGTGACTTCTGAATGCTTTGAATGAACGTGTGTGGACACGTTTAACCATAGATAGTCATAGTAACAGCTGATTAATTTTCTTCAGGTCCAGATTATTGGACTTGGGTTAAATGTCTCCTTCTATGGTCCGCTCCTCTCTTATCTTATCCCTCTTCTCCTCACTTCTCCTGCTGCTGCTCTTCTTCTCCCCGCGAGTTATTTGGAGACATAATATTATTTCTCCTGATGCTCACAGACCGGAGGAAATCTTCTCTCAGTGAGGTCATCTTTAACTTTCTATTTGCAACGTGAACCGAGAGGATTTTGTCATAATATCAGTCGAGCGATGTTTAGGAAGTTGGATTTTCCAACACATATTTTCAGCTCGGCTGCAATCGCTGGTGACCTTGTTGTTGAACAGCCAAGCTTTGTTTGAACTCTCAGAGTCGAACTGAATTTTTCCACATCTGATGTAATTATTCCACTGCTAACAAAAAAGAAACAGCGTCTTGGATTGCTGGGATTTGGATTGAATATAATATAGGTTTGTTCACTGAACTAAAAGTCTTCTTTTATTTCTATTTTAGATTCCCCAGTGTTGTTGTGCACCCAGTTTATTTATGCAGAGTAAAAACAGCTTCTCAGCAAAAGTCACACTCCAACCACAAACCTCTGCGAATTGTAATATTTTTTTTCATAGGCATCCACAAAGTAGTGTATAATCATAAGGCAAACAGAAGTTATACATAATTTTTAAATGATTTACAAGAATAAATCTGAAAAGTATGGCATGCCATTGTTGGGGACTGTGACACAAGTCTGAAATTGTTTCACAGTCCCACACATGTCACTGGTCTAATGTTGGACTTATCTGACCAGAGAGAAACTTCTCCACATGAAGGCATAACTTCTTATGATTCTATTTCAATAGTAGCTTTGACCTTGCGGCTTCTTTCTCAAGACCCATGCTTTATTGTGTGCAACTTTATTTATACTGAGTCTAATTTACACTCATTCTGACATCATATCCTAATCAAACAACCTCTAAAGGATTTTAGTTGCATACAGTAATGATATAAATGCTCACCAGACTTTTCAGATTTTTATTTGCAAGATGTTCTTCCGCTTCACAGTTATGAACTAATTTTTGTTGGACTAGCTACAAAAGCTCAATAAGTTACAATGAAATTTGTGGTTGTAACAAAATATGGAAAACACGATTAATGAAGGAAAGTCTGAGCACTATAAAGCCAAAGAACTAGTAAAAAAGAAAAGAAGTAAGAGTTGGATTTAAATCAGAGAAAAGCTGTTTATGTTGAAACAACAATGCTATGTGTGTGTGTGTACATGTGTGTTTGCGTGTGTGTGTGTCACTTTGTGAATGAGTGTCTCTTTGTGAGGCAGGACTCCCACAGTTCAATGTATCCCTGCCAGGGACAGGGCGAGCCTTTGCTGAAATGCTGGGTTTGTTTGGGTTTGTGTGAGTTGCCAGGGGAAACCCTGGCTCAGTTCTCCAGAGTTTAGTTAAAATGTTAGAAAACAAAAAAAGGAGAAGTTGGCTCCCTGAGGTCACGGATAGTCAACACAATGTGTGTGCGTTTTTTTTTAGGTGCACATGTTTACCATGTCTCTCATAGATTTTTAGCAAAACTGTGAAATGCAGATACATATCCAACATATTCAAAGATCGACTTTAACTGCTGCTGCTTTTCTTCTTTATTTAAACTTGCATTTCAAGGGTAAATACATAATGCAGCCTGTCGGTTTATTAAGGTTGGATTTTAACCTGTTCGCTGGGTTTGTTGTAAAATGGTGCTGTGTATATTCTGCTGCTTCACAACCTTCTACTGCCTCAGATTGTAAACAGTTGTATAGAATTTAAGTTAATTGTGCTTAGCTGTGAAGCAGATACTATCTCTAATGGAGATTGTTTATTTGAATATAGCTCATGCAGTCCATGCAAAATATAGGTATGATGCAAATATGCAACAAGACACATTCGTGCAAAATACTAAGCTAAATCTTTTTATACTGCAGGTAGTGGTACTTCACACTCATACCATTAGGTGGCGGCAAATTACATTCAAAATGTTCTTTTATTTGTTTAAAATGTTGATCGACAGGCATCTCAGCTGCTCAAAGAGCAGAAGCAGATTGTGTCGAATCCTATGCTTGCCTCAAATATTAGTCTAAACTGGGTTGAAACTGAATATGTCAGAAAACTCGTTTTACTTTTAAGGTAGTAAACACTCATATAAAAAAACAGTTTCTGTTTGGTTTGTAATTCTTGTTTTTCCATTTGAGAACAGATAAGATCACAGTCCATGTTGTGGAGGTTGTACACTTAAAGTAAGCCTTCCTGAGGTTAACCTTTATTAGCTATGGCTCTCTTATCTACTTTTGCTAAATGATAATGATTATTATTTTTTCATATTCCACTTAATATATTCTTGGAGAGCAGTTGATCCTCTGCCTGTGCAGCTACTCGGAAACAAACATCCTGAAAGTCAGCGTGCTCCAAGTCTAAGCATAGCAGTGTAACAAAGTAGAGATACATGATAGATACGCTAAGCCTCTTTGTTTCTCTGTGTGTGTTTAAGCAGCACAAGTCATGGAAGAAGATAAAGAACATGGTCCACTGGTCTCCATTTGTTATGTCCTTCAAGAAGAAGTATCCCTGGATTCAACTGGCCGGACACGCAGGTATGCAGAACACAGACGACTTCCTGGTGACAAAAGAAAGGGACGGTTGAATCCTAAGTGCTCTGACATGTCTAGCTGAAAAATGGTTGGCTGCAACGTTAGCGCTATACATCACCATGTTGGACCCCACAGAGGCTGTTTGCTTAACGGAGATCTAAATCACAGTTGAAGTGTTTTCAGTCAGCTAACCTAAGCTACGGCACTTCAGGCTCTTTCTGCAGCCGCCTGACTCTAAAGGTTTTTCTCTTCACAGGGAGTTTTAAAGCGGGTGCAAATGGACGCATATTAAAAGTAAGAAATTAGCTTCAGATCATCTCTGTTGTTAACAGCTTCCTCATATTTGTAATTCTGATTTAAATGCTCACTTGCTAACGGTGCCTTTTAGAAACACTGTGAATGCGAGCAGCGCTGCTTGTCCCGGCTGATGGAGGACGTGCTGAAGCCCTACGTTCCTGGTTATCACGGAGACGTGGAGAAGGATGGCCAGAAGTACAACCAGATGGAGGATCTGCTGGCAGAATTCGACTACCCGTGTGTAATGGACTGTAAGATGGGAGTGAGGTGAGAGAACGCAAAATTGTTTTCATAAAATGTTTTACATGATGTGCTTAATTCCACCGACTGCTCCTGGTTTTTGGTCTTACAGATTAACTTGTCTGTTGTCTGTGATGTGAGATGGGAAGTTATTTTATTACGTGTCAACTGCAAACATAATTGTGTCATTGTGCAGCATTTTCAGCCTGACCTATGTTAATTTATTTACATCTGTTTCATTATCTTGTTCTCCCCAGCTAAGTAAGATTAAAACATTTTATTTGGCTGAAAGCTGCTTTTTCCACATGTTCCTCCTTTAACCATCGTAGAACAAAATAATCCCAATTCCTGTTGATGTCTGAGTGTATCAGCTGCCAAAATTATCACTCATTTACTCTAAAATCTGAAACTGGACTTTAAATTTGACTAAACTTGACTTTACAATGGTTAAAAAGAACAGGTTTGGTTGGGAAATGATCCTTACATTTATATTGTTAAGTTTAAAGAAAATTCAATGTACAAAAGCCAAGTTTAAAGTAAGATATGTAGTCTTGCACATACGCCAGTCACCAGGTACTTACCTGTGCAGGGTAACGTTGCAGTTCTTTCCTACATAAAATAGATAAAGTTTGTGTCACTCAAAATGCATTTTTCATCTTTTGTTTTCACTCAAATGTTGTTGTTGAATTTTTCACTCGGTTTGAGTGAATCATCTTCATCATAATTTTGCTCAAGGTTCTCCAAAACATTAATGCCACTCACATAGGTATGCATTTTACCATGTTTATACATAACACTGAATGTTACATTTAGAAAAAGTCCATTGAGCTGCTTATCACCCTATATGTTGCCATTTTGTGGGAGAGCAGATAACCTCTGTAGGTCAGCTAGAGCTAAAAACCATAGGAACAATATGTAGTGTAAGGTGTGTTTCTACTCATGTAACCTTTACGTAATTTCCTTCTTCGTCCCTCGCCAAAAGTGCTTCTCTTAATTTTTCAGGACCTACCTTGAGGAAGAACTAACCAAGGCTCGGAGAAAGCCTGCGCCGAGGCCCGACATGTATCAGAAAATGATCGAGGTTGACCCTGAGGCGCCCACATTGGAGGAAAATGACAAGAAGGCAGTGACCAAGCCAAGATACATGCAGTGGAGAGAGACAATAAGCTCAACGGCAACTCTGGGGTTCAGGATAGAGGGAGTCAAGGTAAGACTCACAAAGAGGGACAAAGGTGTGTGTGTGTGTGTGTGTGTGTGTGTGTGTGTGTGTGTGTGTGTGTGTGTGTGTGTGTGTGTGTGTGTGTGTGTGAGCAGCTTTCCTTCCCTTCTTTCTTCCAACGGTCTGTGCGGCTGTGTGGTCAATTCAGGAATATGACCTAACTTCCTGTTTTTTCCCAGGAACTTCCTCTCAAGGTACAGGAGTACCCTTGTCCTTTATGAGCTCTGTCAGTGTCAGCTGTGTCGGCCTCGGCATACGGTTCTGACATATTGTGTCCACACTCAAAGTCCCTTTGTCTGTAGGAGTCATGGCTATATAAGGACATTCACAACCTCCTGGTGGTCCGCTGCCATGATGCGGAGGATTATCCCCAGAAAAAGATGTGTGTTTGTGTGTGTGTGTGTGTGTGTGTGTGTGCTTCTTCGTTTGGAAAATTATGCACGGATCGTCATCATTTCATGGACGGCCAACCCTGTAGCTTGTTTTCAGCTTATTATGTAAGCTGAAAACATGATAAAGTGTGAGTTAAGGGCAGATTGGATCAGAGACTCTTCAAACTTTAAGCCATAAAGAGAAAAAAAAGTAATTTTGCTTCTAAATATTACCTCGTTGCTAGGCAGCAAGCGGAATAAGAAAAGCTAATTTATTCCTTCTTAAACCACCTAACTAGTGACCATCAATGGTCTCGCCTCCTGTAAGAACACGCTTGCTGCAGCGTTGCATTTTCTGTCACCATTTTGGCTTCACACACCGGCACTTTGTTACAACTTTGAACATTGATACTTCCACATTTGCTGTTTTAGAAGGGAAGTATACAGTTCGTTCTGTTGTGATGGTTTTAATCATTGATGAGTTCATTTTAGGAAGACTCTTTACTACAAAGGCACTGGCAGCAGATCTGTGACGCTTGAAAACATAAAACGCGCTCTTTTTTTGGAGTGTGGGAAATTTACGATGACGAGAGTTACTTGTTATCTATGAAGTGGAAAGCTTGAAGGTTTAAAAATAGTTACTGTGTGGATGTTTAGATTAAAAAAAAACAAAGAGATATTTTCTCGCTCAAAGGCTGAATTTCTAAAAATATCTCTCCTACCCTTCTGCCTTCCTTCCACACATTGTTCTCCTTTTCTTCTCCTTTCTACTTTTTCTGTCTGTCTCCTTTCCTAAGACTGAAGCCTGAAAAAGGATTTTCAAATTTCTTCTGCTTTTTTCTTCTTCTTTTTTTGTCAAACTTAAATGTTTCAGATTGTTAAACAAGTTATTTAATTTTAATGTTAAGTACTCCTAATAAATTAAAATGGCAATTTCATGTATTAATGGGAAAAAACGTTATCCAAGTCATCTTTGCCCTGGGTGTAAAAATTAATACATTTTTCTATCCTGTCTGACAACCTTCAATACTTTAAAATATTTTGAAACGTTTATAAAAATACATAGTCATATGAGAAACACATCCATTAACCCTCAGTCTGCAAATAGCTGCAAGGTCATTTCTTGGATTTTGAAACTCTAGAGAGTTCTGCCAGAGAAATTTGGTCAGGCCAAACCCTTCCAAACATTACTTACCATATTTAACGAGTCACAAATAAAGCCAGTAAATTTTAATTTCCTCTTGTTTTTTTTCCTGTAGAAAGAAGATGGAACTGTGAACAGAGATTTTAAGAAAACAAGGACAAGGGAACAAGTGGTGACAGCCTTCCATGACTTTGTAAGAGGAGATTCGGAGATATTGGTAAGTGTTTTTCTAAAATACTCAGCGAGCCAATGAGCTGCAAATTACAATAGTAATAGTAAAGCATCGGAGGATGAGGTGAAGTTGTGTATGATATCCATCATTACGTTTGCATCTGAGGAACAAGTAGACGCTGTGTCTGAACGTTTTAACTATCTGGCTTACAGTCGGGTAGAGCCGCGACATTTCAGACGATGTCAAACATTTCTGTGCTTTAGTTTCAGTTCTCAACTGGAACACGGTGAAACGCAGCTACTTCTTCGCATATTTCATAACAAAACTATTAGCAAAATTTGCTGGATGATAACTTGTCCCAGTAATTACTGCAAAAAATGTTAATATTGTGGTCTTGAGTCAATTTTCAAATAATATATTGAAAATGGAATAATAATGCAAGCTTGCCCTTTAAAAACCAATAAACTTTAATTTTGTAAAGAACACCTAGTACTGGAAGATATTTTAAATATCTAAGTTAAAACCCAATCAAAAATAGTAAATAAAACAAAAAATAAAGTGGACTATTTCTCTGTTGCCCTGCAATAAACATTAATCATCAGAATGGAAATTATTGAACTTATTTTAAGCTGATACAAAAAGCTTATATATAATGCTTATGCATAGAGCTTGCAGGGTTATCTAAGAATATATTGCAACTCAAAGTAGCACATAACTGTGAAGTAGTATGAAACTTCTGTCTATAACTGTTTTAGAAATACAAATCTGAAAGGTGTGCAGTGTTTTTATTTCCAGCCTAGGTTACTCTGATACCCCTAAATAAATCAAAAACTAGAGCAAGCAGTTGCCCTAGTTGAAAAATAGAAAAAAGATGCTCTGCATGTTCAGACAGAAAATCTTTCTGGTCTGCAAACAAAATGCTAAGTGCGATAAAAGCTCTACACCTACCACTGTTCACCACATTTACAATGAAACACGGTGGTGGCAGCATCATGGTGTGGGGAAGCTTTCCATCAGTGGGGACTAGAAAGCTGGTCAGAGTTGACAGGAGGCTGAATAAAGCTTAAAACAAGGCAAACCTGGATGCCCGTTTTCCTTTGCTAAGCACATTTAAGACTAATTTTGTTCTTTATTTGTATTATTTTCCAGAACAAATATCTAACGAGGTTAAAGGAAATCCGAGCCACTTTGGAGAACTCTCCGTTCTTCAGATGTCATGAGGTAAAAACACGCAGCTAGTAAGGGAAACATTTAGGAAGTTGGTTTGTAAAACTTGCAAAAGAAAAAAAAAAGTATATATACGGTATATACATAAAATTCTTGCTCACGTTGAAACAAAACACTGAAAATATGCTCTGTGTATTTATGCATGTAAGATTATATTTCTGAAAAATATGATGAATGCATAATTTATTTTTTTTGCTATGTCACTGATATATGGATTTTTTATTAGTTTATTATTTCCGTTGGAGCTGATGGGAGTTAAACACAAGCCGGTTGTGGATTTAATCCGTGCCTTAGCTCCAGTCCTAGTTACCTGTTTGCTCAGTTTATGTTGTTAACGTAAAGTAAACACACCAAATCACTCAGACACAGCAAGACCCATCATGGAAATTAGACTTTTAACTGCCTGACCACACACTCGCGCTCATTTTCACACTTTCGCAAACACGCACTCACACACACAGACAGACATTTCGCACGAAGCTGAAACGAGAAGTGAGATAATGTTTTGAAAAGAAACAAACAGGCGTGTTCTGCTGAGCAAATAGCGGAGGGAACCCTGCTCGGTTCTGGCCTCCGTGTCCAGATCTCTTGGATCATCTGGCTGTTGTGTGTCTTCGCAGGTCATCGGCAGCTCGCTCTTATTTGTTCACGACAGCAAGAAGCGCGCCAAAGTGTGGATGATTGACTTTGGAAAGACCACGCCCCTCCCTGACGGGGAGGAACTAACCCACCGAGCTTCATGGGTAGAAGGGAACAGAGAGGACGGCTACCTTTATGGACTTGACAGCTTGGTGGACATCTTCTCCTCCATGGTGGACTTTGAGACCTGAAGTCTGAAGGTTTTGTTTTTGAACCAAGTAAACTTTTGGACACACCACCATTAAAGCTTCCATTCATACTTCACTCTCCTGGAGAAACCTTTGAAACGCTGACACTTTAGCTCACAACGCAAACCGAATGGTGCAGCTCCTCTTAGTTCCTCACAAGTGGAACTACTAACAGCGACAGCGCCTCAGTTCCTCATTGAGTTATTTTGTGCTGTGGTTTAAACATGGGGGATAAGGTCAATCTTATATAACCTCATTTTGACAGCATAACCTTTTACTTAAGAAATTCCCATTGAAAAGCAAACATCTTGTTGCCCAATACAAACTAAGACCTGTTGACGTACTTTAATATTAAGAATAAATCCTCCGCAAAGGCCTATACCAACAAGAGGTTACCTAATATTTGATTGTTAATGAGAACCTCGGCATTCTATTATATTATGTGCTGTGCTTTATGAAAGTATTCGCACCCCTTGAACTTTTTAACATTTTGTCACGTTACACCCACAAACTTCAGTGTGTTTTTATCTGGATATCTGACAGACCAACATGAAGTAACGTAATCCTGAAGTGTAAGGAAAATAAACGTTTGGTTTTTTTCTTACATTTTCTGCAAATGAAAATATGAAATAACGTGTATCCGTATGTATTCAGCTTTGATCAGTCAAAGCTTTGTAGAGCCACTTCTTAACACGTCTTTCCCTCACTACTTACTAGATGTTTTTGCCCATTCTTTGAAAAATAGCGTAAGCTCAGTCTGACAGGATGGAGGCATCAGTAAATGTCAATTTCCAAGACTGAGTCTGAATTTGTTTTAGGTTAGAACTTTGACTGGGCCATTCGAACACATGGATTTGCTTGATCCTGTTTCAGCTCTGAATGCATTTTTAAAGTTCCTGCAGGAAGATTATACTCAGCCTTTCTTTCAACAATGTCTTTCTTTGTTTAAAAGGAGACTGAATCCAAACATATGCTCGTCTTCTTAGGGTGTTTTTGTAAAAAAAAAGTTTTTAAAAACATGCGTACTTCCAATTCATAATTAACGACTACTTTGTTTTGGTCTTTCACATAAAATCTCAATAAAATACATAAAGTTTTGCGGCTGTAATGTGACACAAAGTGAAACAGCTCAAGCCGTATGCTATACTTCTGCAAGGCACTATTAGAGCAGTAGTTTGGTGCAGCTTGTTGTTTTGGGCTTCCTTTCCTTTCTTTTTTTATTTATTTTTTTTTTAAATCCCAAGAAGTAAATTTTTTAAAAATGCATTTTGTATAAATTTGGCAGGACTAGATATCTAGCACACCTCCACTTCTGCTATCCTGCTGTATTTTGATGGTGTCGAATCAGAAAAATAATTCTAGTGCTTAAAAAAAAGATCTGATCCATATTTGAGCTTAAAATGGCAATCCTTAACATTTCAACCATGCTTTATTGTCAGACCTCTAAATCTCACATTCATTTTCACTCAACATTTCCTCTCTTCAATAATTGTATTTGCTTTCCCTACAAGCATAATTGTGAGTTGCAATGCTATCTTGCAGCTACAAAGTGTTTCACTTTCTACCGCTCTTCCAATAATAATGGTTGATCCTTCTTACACACATTGCATTTAAGCTGACTGCCTTTCTGATCTCAGCACCTGTTTAACAGGTTAAATATTTGTGCTGTGAAGCTGCAGCAGCATGATATGTTTACTTTTCATTAGGAATAACTAGATCTGGCAGTTTTTCAAGAAATGTTCCAATTTGTTGATGTCTTGGCTATTAGTGTGCTTGTGATTTCTGAAAATGCAAAGTAGTATGTAGAGAATGGATTATACACTTGGACAGTTCCAGTGAATAGTAATTATAATATAATAGTTTTGGAATAAATGTTAGCCAGTGATTTGAGGGAAAAGATTGTTAGCTGTTGTTACACAGCTAAAAAAAACAAACAAAAAAACCCCTCAGATGCTCACATTGTGTTTCTTGTTTGCAGATTCTTCATATTCAAATAAAATGAGCTATTTTTAAATACCACTAGGTTTTCTGATACTGAAAAGCACAGAAGTGCTGTTGTTCAGTGAGGCACAAGCACTACTGAGCCACGTCATTCAGCAATTCAAATCTAAGAAATTCAATTAAATAAAAATGCTCAAGATTGCCATTTTAAGTGCCGTTAAGCCACAAAATATAACTCCTTTTAATTGTATTTTCTTTTCTCGTTTTTTTTAATGCAATTTTAAACATCAATTTCAATTGGGAACTCATGGAAAGAGTTAGTACAATTAAGTGTGTTTAAAAACTACAAATAAAGAAAAATTAGCCTAACAGCTTTACCCCTAGACAGAGTCAAAGTTAAGCTAGAACATATTTGATTCACAGTCGTTTGGGAATTACTCACCATGAGGAGGCGCCAAGGAGGAAAACAAAGTGCTTTTCCCAGTAGTTTTTGAAGTGTTATGAATTGTGACGTAATTATAACACTTAACACGTTTCTCTTTGGTTGCTCTGGGTAGTTCATGCGGTGTACAGAAAGATTTATTATTTAGTTTTATGTAGTTTCGTTTTGGTTTTTACTGTAACATAGTTGTTGTTAAATCCTGTGGAACACTTACAGCCATGAACAATCCTATTTAAGCTACACAGTGCCTTGACATTACAAAGCCAAGTCAGAAAGACAGAAATAGGGGGGGGAATGTTGGTTTTTGTTTTTAGGTATAAATATGGATTTCTTTGCTTAGTCTTAACATGGGTGCATGTTTATTATTCTCTTAAATGTTTATTACTTTGTAAATTGCTCTGATTTTATTTAAACAACACAATGTATTCTGTGGGAGGCTTTAAACATTTTTTTGAATAATGGTATATCTGAATTTGTCATTAAACATGTTGGATTTAAAGAAGTAATCACGGAGTAGGGAAATTGGGGATATGACAAAAAAAACATGCATTTAAAACAATATATATGAGATTGATATGTTTGGTGTTGATTTTAGAATCATTTGGTAGATGAGAAGGAAATAAGATGTTCTTCACAGGCTGGCCTTTATTAAGCATTTGCTGTTACAGTAAATAAGGAACTACTGTAAGTTAACGCTGTGCCTTCTTAAGGAAACAGGTACAGACATCGTGGCACCACAATCCTGTGTGGGCTGTTTTAATGAAATGTGCTAGCTATTCATTTCAGAGCTAGCGGTCATAAATATTGCCTGTTATCATTTGTGTGCACTTACAGATGTTTAATGTAGGTGTTAAAGGTTTGTAGTGTTGCTGGTTTGTGTATTTATTTTTCGGACTGTTCCTTTAAAAATACATTTGTGGTGAAACATGTTTGTGTGTGATATTTTTCTAACTATCTATCGATCCGTCTATCTATCTTGTGCATTTCACTTCTTCTGAAACTCTGACCCCTCCAACGCTGCACTCCTTCCCCACACTAATTGCTCTGTTTGCGTGAAGCTTATTTGCCATTCAAATCACACCTGTCCACAACAGCAGCAGCATCCGGAGTTGCTGGGAAAGAAAAGACGTGATTTGTGAGTGCTTTTGGCCAGAGAAGCTGTACATGCGCACCTCTTTTTTTGTGTGGACTCGCACTCAGACCTCAAGAGTGTTTGCGAAAGAAAGCAACTTTAGATGCTTTTACTTTTTTCTCCCATATTGAGCTGATTGTAATTCCATTTTGAATTTTTATTGCAATTCATTGTAGGTGTCAGAACTGAAGTACGGTTTTGTAGAATTTGAAATCACAATTTTATCTCAATGTTGATTTAATGCAGCAAACAATTTGTATTGATTATTCATTTGTGCTTTTTTATTTCTAGAACTTTTTCACAAAATGTGTGAGTACATTTTGTACTCTCTGCAGAGTTCCACAGAGACATTCTAACTTAAGAGGATGCAGAAATGTATTTTTACAAATCATCACGTTTATGAAGCGTAACATAAAACTGTAGGTTAGTGGCGCCCTCTACTGTCAATACACTGACAGTGGCAGGCTTTCTGAAAAGCGGTCAGCTTATGTTAGTTCATAAAGTATTTTTATGAAGTATTGAGATGAGTAATGTGCTCGCATCGCAATTTAATTTAATAGCATATTTTAGTCAGTCAATTACAATTTTTTTTCTCTTTTTTTTTTACACTTTTTTTCTACACGTTTTATTTCAAATCCTTGACTAATATAATCAGAAAAGAAGTCAGGTCAACCTCGGTATTTATCGTTGTGTTGTGCATTAACATTTCCTTATAGTAGAATGACAGGAGACTATAGAAAATATGTTTAATAAATCACCTGACCTAAATAGAAATTTAAAGGGTGTGTGAACATGCGACAATTTTATGAAGTTGCACAGAATTGCAATCCACTACACTTTATTCTTTGATTCGTAAGAATATAAAGACTACTTTCTTTGTAGCAATAAAGAAAGTAGAGTAAAAAGACAAAATAATAGCTTTGGTTCAAGCTTTAGAGTTTGGATTATTATCCAGAGAAACAACTTACAACCATATCTACAATCCTGCGCAGGTAACACAAGCACTTTTTTTTATTACCTATCTTTCAAAGACGAGACTCTAAAGACGTACGAAACGTCAAACTCTGTACAAAGCCAAGTTAAGTGGAAAAACAAGAGTCCACGTCACCGCGCTGGCGTCTTACCACCAGCAGATGGCACCAAAAAACCAGTCAGAAATGGGAGTAATAAGTTATTTTGCTGCTTTTATGTTGCTTTCTGCTGACACAACACTTGGACATATGTATATATTGAGTGCAAATCATCTGTATGTCTGTAAAGTTTATTAATCTAACATGTAATTGACTGCCGCCAGAGGTTATCTGCACTGCTTTTCTTCAGGAACAACATGGGGCCTCCCGGATATAACTCCCTCGACTGTAAACAAACTATCAAGAACCAATGAGAAAGAGTGGGCGGGGCTTAATAAAGAGAAAAAAAAAAAAATACAACCAAAGCCCTGCAAAAAAACGAGGTTATACCGTGTAGATGCATAGCAAAGGAGAAGCTAATGACTTCAGGAATAAGAACCGAGGGGACGGGGAAGTAAACTGTTCAGGTGAGCCGTGGTGTGAAAGGTCGCGTCAATAAGTGGCTCCGGCTGCTGCTACGTGAAGTTAGGAAACAGGGTTTAACCTCGTGTTGACAGACAGCCTGGATTAAACGCTGCCTGCAGGAGAGGAAGAGGAATCTATTCTTGCAAACAGTTTAAATATAAAAAAAATAATAATAACAACATCCTCTCCGTATCTCAACTGAGCGTTTCCTCTGAGACGCTCGCCACTGTTGACCTCTAATAGACTTGGAAGGAACCAGCAGCAGAGACTCTCTGCAGGGCAGCTGCTGGCTGGTGAGTGAGTTCTTCAAACCCAACGATCGATTTTCTTTTCCTGCATCGATGCGTGGGAGCCAAACAGCGCACCGACAACCCAAGTTGATGCTGAAAACAGTCGTTATTTCTCCGCAGCTTTCAGCCTGAAACGGGGTTACGTTGCGCATTCTTGGTCCGCGCGCTGACGTCCCTGACATATGGCGGCGGATCTATGGCCGCCTTCACTAATGCTAAACTTAGCGAGCTGCTCATACAAACTTCGCCCAGGCTGTAGAATGAGCCGAACCGCGCGGCTGCGGACGCTTTAAGATGCCCGGAATGGCAGCGGGAACCCGGGACTAGATACTTGCGAACAGCTCGTGAGTTTTCGTCAAGTCTCGTGGCTCCACGGAAGCCGTTGGTCGGAGGTTTTAGACGGACGGAGGCCACTGTGGAAAAATATAGCGGAGTGACCCTTTAAAAGGTGAAGTGAAGCTGCTGCAATAAGGCTCAAGTTGAGGGTTGAGTACAAAGTGTTTATGAAAGGATGTTATTGTATAACATCGAGTAAAAACTGTATAAATGTTTACGTTTATGCAGCCATAGAGATAAATATGCGTTTATCTTTAATAATTACAGCGGACAATTTAATATAATCGTTTTAGTGATTGTTATGATGGGTTTTTCCAAGCTTTTAGCTAGACTCATTCATTTTACCTGGATGTTTTATTGTTTACTCACTGTCTTACTTTCTTGATTTATTGTGCAATCATACTCTTGTTTATATGATCTACTACATTTATTTTAAGGTACTTTGAGTCTGTGATTGCAGTATTAAAAGTGCTATATCAATAAGAGAGCCTCTGTCTGAGGGCTATTCTAGTGTTTTGTTTTTTAAACTCCACTTAATCATCTCAATGAATCTGATCTGAAATATTCTACACAGAAATGAGATTCTTTTAACATCCCGTTTGAGATTTATAAAAACCTTCTCTGCCGGGGAAAAAAACAGCAATGATAATTGTTTGGATGGCCAAACTGGGATTAATGTATGATTCTTCAAAACACAGGTTTGGTCATTTTATTTCTGAAAAAAAAATAAAAAAATAAAATTGAATCCTTAGTTTTCTCCAACTTTGTTTATCCATAATAGTCTGGGTGCAAAAATGAGCAACAAACATGCAAAATGCCACAGAGAAACAAAAACCTTTACATTGATGTTCTTCTGTAATTGCCTCCAAAATCACTTGATATTGTCAGGACCGATCGTAACCAACCTATGTTAAGAGAACAATTAACATCTTGCTTCATTAGTTTGGGTTTGTTGATAATAACTTTCCTGTTTAAAAGCCCATATTAACCTAAAGATAACATTATTGAAATCAGTAAGAAGAACTGGAGATTCTGTATTGCATCTCTAGTTCAATACGGAATCAAACTCATTCACCTAGATCTTAATACGTAGACGTTGGTGAATAAGAAACATTGTGATGACTATAAAGACATTTTGAGTAATCCAAGTGCAATATTAAACAATAAATTAGCAATTTTATGTCTTCCTAATGTCGCGCAGTTCTCTCTTGATTCCAACAGAGTATATATACACTGCAAGACTATCCCCTCGCGCAAAGCAATAGACTGATTTGTATTCTATTCAAAAACTGTAAAAAATAAATAACATGACATTGACATTTGCACATCTCACCAGCGTGGCGTTCCTGTTATAAACCCATTTGCAACAAACATTGACTTAATCATTTACTAACGTGGAGGTGAGACTAAACTCCAGCTTCGTCATCCTTCAGGGAACATGATCTAATTCAACTTTCCCCAGTAAGAAGTGCTGATGCCACCGCAGTGGCGCTTCGCCACTTCACAGCAACGGGAATCGGTTTCCCACTTTTGGCTCAGGCTCAGTGGTCAAGGGCGACGATGATTTACTGCCAGGCCTCCATGAGGTGCAGCTGACAGCATTCAGACAGTGACTCAAGCTGCTCGGCTATTTCCATATCATCCCGTGGAGCAGACAACAGCTGAGGATTACATGTGTGTTCCTGTGTAGAGAAAGTTCGGCACACAATACGTCGCATTAGCACAGAGTGTGAGCTTTAAGAATAGCCTTCAGGTTTTTCCTCTCCCTCTCTACAGTGTTGGGTAAAAAAAGCATTTCCTCAATCAATCCGTTTACCCACAGCTGATCTGTTTCTAAGGTGTTTAAATTAATGGGTTTTTTAAGTTGTTTGCTTTTTGTTTTGTAAAGTCTGACAAGTTGATTGTCTGCGTTATCTTTGAGATCGATAACAATTATAGGTTTATGATTAACGTGACTGCACTGGATGTAATAATACTTGATAACGGTTGAGTGAAAGTAGCCTGATTTTGTGGAATCTTTATAATTAATTTGTAAATGAAAACTTGGAACATGATCAAATAGTTTTATTTCAAACAAAAAGCTACAATTTGTACTATTGTTGAATATATTATATAGTTTTATTTCTCTTCTTTGATAAATAGACAAAAAACAAAAACAAACTGTTGAGCTAACAGTGGTAGTTTTCAAGATATTTTCTGCAGATCAATAAACCTTTTTATTTTTTATTAAAAAATATATTTTTTCATAAAAAAATAAGTTTCAAACTTACACTGAGCAAACAACAAGTTGATATCAGCTAACTAGTGAGGCCCCTGTCTCCTGCTGCCCACTGTCAATCAGCTGACTGAAAGAATATTGGTATGTTTACTTGGTTACAAAACACAAATTCATCCGTTTGTGAGCAAACTTTCTGTAGTGGCAAAATAGATTAAAAGAGAGCCACCATTCACTCTTAGTAAGGCAGCTGTACCATTAACAATCGCTTAATTTGTGAATCTAATCCCAGCCTTTATTTACTACCATTTTTGGTGATATCATACAACCCCATAATAACTTAAGTTAGTCAGCTTTTCATTTGTGAATGAACAGATTTGTTCCCTGAAAATGACGGTTCACTGCTTTTACCTCCCCAGTCCTGTAGAACAAAAACAAAAGCCGTGATCAAAAGTCCAACTAAAACACGTTAAACAATAATACTCTGATAAGATAGATGATTAAGTTTTTGTTTTTTTCTTTTTCTCCGCCCATGTTCACATGAGTTGTAAAGTATACAGGCCTGAAGCAGGGAGATGACCTAATTACCGACTGCCAGTGTATGCATAGCGCTTCACGCATGCTCACATGTTGCTGAGACTCAGCAGCATGAGCTGTTTCCACTGGACTCGGCCTCGACCGTGTCGTGTCAAAGCACATTGTCGCACCGTCGGTGGATCACCGGTGTGTCAGAAACAGCGGTAGAAAATTGCGACACTCAGGAATGCAGATGAAAGCTCTGCTGTTTAGATAAGACTCACAGATCTTATTTTTTTTTTGTCGCCTGAATTAACCCCGATCTGTTTTGCTTAGTGGTGGGGCTTTGTGGTGAGTGTTTATAGATAGCAGTCTCACAAGCTTGTCAGTTGTGTGTGTGTATATATATATATATATATATATATATATATATATATATATATATATAAATAAAATAAACCTCAGAGCAGTACAGTGCGGCTTCAGGCCTTGAACATAAACCCAACACGTGCACCTACAGTGACTGGTGTCCTGAAATAGCTGCAGCGTTTGTTTTGCACTCCTCCCTTCTCGTTTCCAGTGACATTTTCAGATTCGGTCTTGGACTGCATATTCACAGCTCACCCGAGCAAGAGTCGGCTTTCGCAATCTCTCTCTGTGTGTGTGTGTGTGTGTGTGTGTGTGTGTGTGTGTGTGTGTGTGTGTGTGTGTGTGTGTGTGTGTGTGTGTGTGTTCTCATCCAAGCAGGGGACAGAATGGAGGTCGTGTATTTTTAGGCGACGATTTAAAGTCTGAACAGCTGTGTATGTTTGTTGGCGAGCTCACTTATTGGCAGGAACAAGAGTGTTGACAAGTTCTATTCCTTTCCATTTGCTTCCTTGTCCATCTTCAGGCCTTTGTTTCTTTGGATGGGGTTACATATCTGAATGTGTGTGTGTTTTTTTTAAGGTATCATTAATCTCTGTTGTTCTTTCTGTGTCCAGCACCATCATGGCGGGTGATATGATGTTGCTCATGCGAGGCCTGGCCAAGTTGAGCCAGGCTGTGGTGGAGACCCAGAGCAACGCCGTGCGCAATGGGACCGGTGTGTAAACTGTGTAACGGCTTTCTAACGCCTTTCCCACATTTCTTTTTATTTGCAAGTTATTTAGCAGTATGTGGGCCTGGAACCAAATATTAGACGTTTAACATTGTGGGGAATTGAGATGCTACTTAGCTAGCCATGTTGGTTAGCTGACTGTGGGGACAAAAAAAAAAGCTCCAGTTTTAGTTTGATTGGACAGAGATCATCTGCGAATTGTGATTTTCAGGTTTTCTCAGATTCACAGCTGGATTTTAGGTCTGGACTTTGACTGGGACATTTCTAACGCAATGTAAATATGCTTTGATCTAAACCATTGAAATTGTGACGTTGGATTTATGTTCCTGCTGGTTCATCTTTAACCCAGCCTCTGTTATTTTTCCCCATCCACCATCTCTTCTAGATAAAAATATCCCATCAGTGTTATGCTGCCATCACCAACTTTCTCCTGGAAAACATTTGCATAGCCATTATCATATTGTTTCCCTCTTCATTTAGGCACTACCTTTTGATTTCAGTAGATTACATAGAATGTATAAGTTATCCGGTTTAAAGTTGTTGTTATTCATAATATGATAATCTGAGGGGAAACAATCCCTTTCGCAAGTACCTTAGCAGTGGGTTCTTCTTTTGTCTATACTGATTTCTGTATTTAAAAATACCCAAAAAACTATTTATTGGCAGTATTAGTTGGAGGCATTGGGTAAATGGATAGGAAAGACTACAGCTTTGAAAGTCCCCTAGCAACCTAAGCTCAGAACAGCCGCACTAGGAAGATGTCCTAACCCAAAGCTTTGTACAAAATTTATGTTGAAAATTCATGCAGTTCATGTTTTTTGATGTTGAAAAGATCCCTTTTTTGTGTTGCATTAGTAAAAACCTGTGTCTTGTGCTACGCTTAACATATGGCTTGGATGATGTATAAAATATGCACAGTGTCAGATCAGCTTTCACGGCATCTGTGCTTGATTTGGTGGACACATTGTCAAAATGTGTCTCCTTCTGTTTTGCACCTGGAGCTCAGGCAAGTTGACAAACCGCAGCACAAGTCGAGAGTATTGGATTGGCAAAAGGGAAAAATACAACTTTCATATCAGACCAAACTGTAAGCAGCTTAGGATAAATGCACACCTTTAAATTCCTAATGACATTTTTATTTATTTTTTTTACTCAGGAGTTGCAGGCGTCGGTGCTGCTGTCCAGAGCGTCCAATCAGCCGCAGAGCAAGGCCTGTCTGTAGCCATGTCGAAAATACAGGCGAGTTTCCGTTTAATCGGTTAGCTGGTCTGCGGCAGAGCGGCGTCTCGCTGGTTGATTTGTAACCCGAGCACGTCTTCCTTTGGTTTCCAGGAGCTGTCCGGTCAGCAGCAAAGCACCTCTGAGTCGGAGTTTGATTTTCCTCAGGATGAGGCGCCGTTCGCATCGCCGGAGTTCAGGGAAGAACGCGCGGGCTTTACAGCTGATCACACAGAGACGGGCACTGACGGGTCAGCAGGGACTAGCAACACGAGTGGGAAAATGTCAATGTTTGAGGGATACAAAGATCCAAGGAGCCAGTTCAGTGGTCACACAAGATCCTACCACCAAGATGCCAGGTCTGTTCCTGGTAACAGCTTATATTTTTAAGCGGCATTTCTGTCGATCGCGTATTTAGTGGTAACGATATGTCTTTCATGTTTTACAGGCATTTCCTCGGACATCAGCAGTACAACCACAGCCTGAGCAGGCATGTTAATTATCCACACCAGTTCAGGAGCTACCATCAGGACCAGTCCTCAGTGGGAGGACTGACAGCTGAGGATATCGAGAAAACCAGCCAGAGCAAGAGGGCTGACTCGAAGCCACACAAACAGATGGTAATCCCTGTTCCCATAACAACAGCTGGCGCTCGTACTGCTGGCAAACATCAGCTTTGCGCTGCCGGTCTAACAACGTGATGCGAAGGTTTCGTCACTTTTGTGTCGTCCGCAGCTGAGCGAACGAGCCAGAGAGAGGAAGGTGCCTGTGACCCGACTCGGCAGATTGGCCAACTTTGGAGGTACGACCAGATTACCGCGTCTGATTCTGCTGGTGATTCATCGTCTGACTACATCTGGGGTCATGGGGGCCCTCCTGCGAGCAGCGTGCACGAGCATCAGCAGCAGCAGACTGTAACCATGACAAAAAACAACCCAATAAGTGAGCTAGATTATATTACCGCTCGAGTCCTTTCCGGGTTCACAGCTGCAACAAATATCCTTACAACCACAACTATTAGATCATGTTTATGAAACATAAGTAAAAACTATTATCAGTGGACTCCTTTGAGGGGTCATAACCCTGACTAAATGGTCCATACATCTGGTATTTAAGCAGAAATTTAGAACAAAAATGAACAATCTAATCGATTTTAATTTTCAAAGCAACAATTATTCCTAATCAAACAGGAAATAATGTAACATACTGGTAATTACAGGTATATTGCCGTCTACTCTGTATATTAGCTTAACATTCAGCAGACAGACCTACCAATTTAAATTTTTCAGTAAAGAATATAAAATCTTTTCGATGTCTCCCACGGATCACGGAGCCTCGAAACAAACGGCCAAATTACCGACTCTGCAGGCCTCCTGTTTGTTCTGCGGATTCCCGCTGACGGCCTAATTATTAGGACGAGGCATAAGGAAGCAGAGGCGCATGTAAAAGTTGCAGTGAACAGGCCCTCGAGGGCTGGAGTTTGAGATCTCCGTTTATGAGAACTACAAGCAGATATTAACTGGTTGATTACTGAGGCGATATGCCTACTGGTAGCTGGCTGCAGTAACAAATGTGCTGTTATGCCAGATGTAGTTTTGAAATACCCTTACTGTAAGAAGAGCAGCCGGTAGATAAATTGTAGTTGCCGCGTCATGACTGTTCATGTTGAAATATTTTCAAATGTCAGACTTTGCCTTTCTTGTACTCCTTGAATCCTTTTGTCTTTACTCCCTCATGCCCTGTTTCTCCTTTTTCCTTCCTTCCTGATACCGATAACTGGGTCATGGCTGCTGGACCCGATAGGACGGAGTCCTCTTTGTCGTGAACAGGCTGTGTAATCGTTGGTTAAGCTTCACCGGAGTAATTTTATTACTTGAGTTGGTCTTTCACTCCTTTAAGATTGGGCTGCTGGCTTCACAATCATTACGTGACGGGGTCACGATGTTACAAGATCACTAACAGAACATTACTGACTTTTTATCTTCTAGTCTAAAACACTCCTGTAATGACGGTTCTTAACCTCATCGCTTCCGGGGTAAGTGCTGCGAATGTTACAGAGAATCCTCAAGACCTTGTAGTTTATCTATTTAATTCAGACTAATCACAGACGAATGGAGAAAATCTCAGATTACAGTGCATCCAGTCTGTAGCTTGTAGTTTAATTTAAGATTCGGTGTCAACTTTAAACCGGAACTTTGAAAGTGACCACACGGCGAGCAAAAGTTATACCCAGAGCGGTCTGGGATTAATCGGTCGAGGACGCGGCCAACAAAAACGTAGGCGTCAGAATTTACCCGCAGTTCGTTTCCAGTCTAGCGGGAGCCGCTGGGGCCGCAGCGCCATGCGGCGGGTAGCCGAGCGACGACTCAGCATGTCGACGGTCGTGACACTTAAAGGTGTTGAAAAGTGTGGGCAGAGCAGGTTTAGTAACGTGGCCTCTGCTCGTCCTTCGATCTCCAGTAACGGTCGGTAAGAAACGTCAACAGGTTCAGTGCCTTTCACACAGCCATGTGTGTGTGGAAAATGTACACATTTTAGTATTGGGAGAAGGAAAAACAAAAACAGCATCAAGGTTTATAGTCATCACTCGGTTGGCTTCTTTCCCTGGCTACAATCTAGCTCCGATGTCTTCTTGTCGTTGCCGTGATTCTCGCTGATGTCAAAGATTTTGCTGAGGGTTTTGAGGACTTTTTGAGTGAGAAATTCATCTTACATATTAAAAAAAAAAAAAAAACAATATAGAATTATGGAATTGTTGGGTAAGTCTAAGATTAATTTTGAGTGCACAAGTGAAGATTTGTATGGTTCTTTAGCCAGTGACGAGAAGGAAATTGGACTACATGATGTCTGACTTCAGTGGCTTAGAAACCTAGCAAACAGGTACCCCAACTGGGGTATAAAAGTTTGCTCTGTGTTTGTGATTTCAAGGCTGTTTCTGACCAATGCTGATACTCTGACGTGGATGTTTATTTTCATGTGTCACCAAATTAGCCTACACTGATTAAAAAATAAAAGACCCACATATGAAGCTATTTAGCTTACAGAGAACTCATTTGAAATACAATCATTAAAATAAAACCCACCCATATTCTTCCTTAATAAACCTTGTGCTCATTAGAAGCTGTTTGATTATCTGTAGCTGTGGCAGGAGCTGTGCTGTGTCCTTGTTCCTTCCCTTAAATTCAAGTTTCGAATCGTTTCATAATGTAGGGCAAAAAAAAAGTGTTTTTCTAGCCTTATGGATGAAAGGCTATGAGAGTATACTTTCAGCTCATCACTTTTTCCTGCATAGACAATCTTTGCAGCAAAATTGCTCACTATTCTTTTCATCAGTCACACATCCTGTTCACTTCATTCAGTTGAGGTTTTTTTTTGCCAATGAAAAAAGCTGTCAGCTAAAGAGAAGCAAGATGGGACAATCATGGATGCAGCATCGTAATCCAGACGCGGAAGTGCTTCCTGTTTTTAGTCGGCCTTACTTAGAGGCTACTTTTGTTTCACAAAGGGAGAATTCACACTTTGAAAACGGTCGAAAAAGATTGTGAATTTTTGAGGCTTCATATATTCAATATAGGTTGTTTTTGCTCTTAAAAATGGCGATATGTACAGTTTTAATAATTTCATGATGCAATTCAGCGCAGGGGCAATAGAATAATGCAAATAAATGTTGCAATAACTGTATGTGCTTTTATGGTATGACTTAAAATTTTTATTTAAGGTGTTTAAAATGTTACAGTCTAAAAAGAGTTTTATAAATGGTAGCCATCTTTAAATAACTAAAGATGTACTCATTTGTTGCCAGCTTTATTCTAAAATGTCATGTGCAAATAATAGTTAATTGACAGCGTTTGGCAGAGCACATACACAGCGCAGTATTTTTGTAAACACATTGCTGCTCCGTCGGATCAAATGATGGACAGGTGCTTGTGCTCGCGTTGGAAAAGTACCTGTCCGTCAGAGATGAGGACACACTGACTTTAGAGAGATGTATTCATACTCGGCTCTAATTGCACAATTAGGAATCCGTCTTTTGTTTTGCCTCTACCATCGGCATTAAAACAATTAACGTATTCAGACTCTGTACATTTAGACTGCTGAGGACATCAGGCTGCATGTCGGGCTCAGATTTGTTGTCCGCACCGACTACCAGATTACGTAATGCGAGGTTACGTAAGGTGAAAGCTCCACATGGAGGAACTTGTTCACAAACAGTCCTCTGCTTTGTGTTTTTACTATCAACAGATAGGTTCCTCAAAGGAAGCGGCTCGGTTTGCATTGCTCGGCTCCACGGCGGAGCTTAGATTTGGCAAAGAGTTGAGTGCCGCACTTTTGCACACAGAGAAACGCCCCATGTTTACATGCCTGCAGGTTGACTGAAAGGCTTTTTCAGGTCACTGCATGGCGGCGGTTTTTTGAGTGTTACTGCTGCTTTGAGTGTAATATTTACCTATGATGATTTATTTCTTTATAAATTAATTTAATGGAATATTTGTGTGTGCACGTGTGTCTGTTTCTGAACAGGTTTAGCTGTGGGTTTGGGTATCGGAGCCCTGGCAGAAGTCGCAAAGAAGAGCATGGGAATGAACGGAGCTGCAGGTAAAGCGAACACGTCGAAGTTATTATTCCGGTGTGAAATATTAATGTTTTGAACGTCTGTATCTAGACATTCATCGCATGTTATGCGTTCTTCTCTACTCGAGATGAAAACATCTCGTCTTCTCTGATGCACGTCGTCACGTGTTACGCATATTTCAAAAACCGCCTCCCTGATGAGCTCGTCTCTTAAGCAGGCGCTGCTTCTCTGTTCCAATGACCTACTAATCCTAAGCTGAAACAGAGCTGCCAGGCGTAAATCCCAGGCTTTTGTGCATCTGCTGGCCGGTATTTTTATCTACATTTATTCTCTAATCCCAGCGAGAACAACTCCGAAAATCTTTGCCAAAGCCTCCTGAGGTGTCTACCTGGGCCCACTGACATAAATACGCACAATCACTCCCCGTTTTTGTAAACGACTCCCGGCGGTCTGTCGTCCCCACAGGTGTACAACTACAACGGGTTGTGTTCTGCTCTGCACGAGGTTGGAAGCGAGAAAGCTGCTCCTTTTTAAAATATCTGTAATGTTTGGTCGGGTTCAGACACTTATTTTTTTTCCAACTGAGGACATTCCTTGTTTACTTTTACAGAAATATGAGAGAATCCAGCTTGTCCGGCCTCTGGCTTATTTTGTCTGTGGCCAAACCAAGTTGTCAGACCGTTTAGAGCTTTTGCGTCATTTTGCAGCGTTTTTTTCCCTGGGTGTTCACCGTGTCTGCTACATGGTTTGTGGAAAACTGGAAACAGAACTGTGAGATGTTCCAGGGTTAAAGATATTGTTTCATAAGACAATTCTGCTATCAACATCCCCCACTGATTTCTCCTTCACCCCTCAGCTGCGTCTCTTGATCTTTATGATGCTGTTTGTTTACTGATGTTCTCTAACAAACCCGAGACAGTCATAGAACAGAAAACATGCTTAATCGCTCTTAAACGTAGTGAAAAAAGTTACACTTTGTGCATTTAACCGGTTTCACCACATCTGTTTTTAATGAAAACCTGCCACATGTGAATCAGAATCTTCTGTTGTTTCATGCCAAATAAGATGTAAATTTTTTTCTCAGGTGAAAATAAGAAAGCCGTTCTGGACTCCAGCCCCTTCCTGTCCGAGGCCAACGCCGAGCGCATCGTCAGAACCTTGTGCAAAGTCAGAGGAGCCGCTCTCAAACTTGGACAAGCGCTAAGTATCCAAGGTGAGCTGCAGAACATTAAATTAATAACGTTTATTCTCGAAAACTTTATTCAAAGCCTCATGATAGTGTTTGTGATTCACAAAGTGTTTTAGAAGATGTCGACAGGGGGATCGATGTCTCTCTCAAGGCCGTCCTGAATGTGTTTAAAATTCATTTTCGTCAACGGGACGCATTCCTGTCAAGCTGATTGTGCAAAAGGAATGAAAACACAGATGTTTTATGGCCGTGTCTGCGTTATTTCTCTGTCGGAGCTTTTTACACCGACACTGACCTGCCTGTGGATTACAGGTTTATTTGCTTTCAAGCAATCTCCAGACAATTACAGCTAAACGCAGCAGACATGCTAGCAGCGAAGCTATGAACCCAGCTCAGGTAACGGCAATAAACACCTCGTCCTGAATTTGTTTACCACGGCTGGCTTGTCCCACAGCTCGACCTTGTCCTGATTAGCTCCCTTCTCTGGTATTCATGTTCACCATAAACATGCTGGTCCAAACTTGGAAAGCGCAATTCATGGAATGAGTAAACATAGCCGTACGTACTCAAGCAAAAAGGGCATAATCTTCCCACTGTTTTCCTGTCAGGTTCAGACCTGGCGCACACGGATGGCAGAACTGGGGCGGCTATCTTTAAACCGGTGATTCCTAAATAATGACGGAGGCGGTTTGCAGCCTCAGATCCTGCAAATGGTGCAGATAAGCTGAGTGCATTAATAAAAATCGCTGCAGGCTTCACTGCCCTCTGCTGACGTTTAACTGTCACAGCGGGAATGTTGCTCTTGGATCGTTTGGCTGTTGTTCCCTTTTCAACACCAGTTCAAAATGGTGATCACCTTCAGAGGTCCCAGCTGTTTCAAAGGTTAATAATAGTTGTAGTCGCTGCCAAGTAGAGCGCAGTTTTCGCCAAAACGTCTGGAGCTCCTATCCCTGCGCAGTTAATCTGCATATCAGGATTTATTTCCCCAGTAGACGTGAGATTTTATGTTTTTCTGTGTGCCTGTCTTAATATAATTAGACAGGCACACAAAAAGAAACCTTAGGTCCAGTACTTTTTTCACAAAATGTGTCTTTTGCAAAATTTCAGTTCAGTTTCTGTGTCTTGCTGAGGAACATTTTGTGTTTCTGTGTGTTTTAGATGATGCGTTTATCAATCCTCAACTTGCCAAGATCTTTGAACGTGTCAGGCAGAGCGCCGACTTCATGCCAATCAAACAGATGACAGTAAGTGTCTTCTCTCCAACAAAAACCTTCATATTTACGAATGAATGCAAATTAGTCGTACGCCCAGCTTTACGTGAATCAGTTTTTTACATTTACCCATATGTTTCTAATGAGTGAAAATAATATTACCATTTTGAAGTGGTGGAACCAGAGTCTAGACTTGAATCGGATAGAGAACCTTTACAGGGATATAAACATTAGGGTGATGACAAGGAGACCTAAGATTAAGAGTTAAAATATCAGTAGAAAGATGCTGAAAGTTGTTTATAAGAAACATTTTATTTCTTTAATAGATGAGACTTTTTCATTTATTATTAAGATTGGTATGCATTTTCAACATTGTATCTTTGCTAAAATGCAAAGAAAGTTTCGTTGAACCACATATTTGCCTTCGCTACCAGAAAAAAAACTTGATAACTTTAATTCTATTATCTGTGCTATGTGTATTATCTATGTGTATAGAAAATACACATAGCACAGATAATTATGATCTTAAATATATATGATGAGATGTACATGTATGACAGCCAATGACTTGACAAATGACAGACTTGTGCTACGCTATGCAGACGCTCTGCCTGCGCCGATGAAGAATTGCTCAACTCGCCATTCTGAATCCTCATAGGCTAGCTTCTGACCGAGTTATTCCCTAGTTCCCAAGTGAGCATTTTAATTCATATGGGAGCTGTGCTAAAGTCTAAAGGTCTGAGAAGAAAATTGAGGATTGCATTTAAAAAAGACAAAAACAAAACGTTCTAAACAAAGTTTGTTTCTTTAATCTGGGATCTGATTGGAATTGTCAATTGCCAGATGAAGTAACTGTGCTACTATTCATTTAAAATCACTTAAAATGAAGGGAAAAATAGATAAATACATTAGTTTTCCTCCATCTGCAGAAGGCGCTGAACAGCGACTTGGGTCCAAACTGGAGGGACAAGCTGGCGTCGTTCGAGGATCGTCCGTTTGCAGCCGCCTCCATCGGACAGGTGCACCTGGCGAGGATGAAGGACGGCAGGGAGGTGGCCATGAAGATACAGGTTAGGATGTAAACATGTGTGTGGACACAGGACATTCCCGTGTTATTAGGACCAACAGGATTACTGGAGAGAGTCTGCGTTCACCATCCATAATCTGATCCCTCTGATCTGTTTACAGACAGGTCAGAGTCTCTGTAGAACAAGTCCAAGTGACATGAGGGAGGATTAATTATAGTAGAACTACAATATATTAAAGAGATTGAGTTTAAGAAATGAAATTACTGAGTTGAAATAAACGAAGCTACTTTTTTTGTGTATGTCTCTGTCCTCAGTATCCTGGTGTGGCTCAGAGTATCAACAGTGACGTCAACAACTTGATGACTGTGCTGAACATGAGCAACGCTCTGCCTGAGGGTACGCACGCACCGAACCCATCCCAACAACCTAAAGCCTGCTGAAAACGTTGACCAAAAGCTCGCCGGTCGCCTCCCTCTATGTCTCGCCCTCCTTTCTGTTTTATTTCATCTCCTTTGGGCCTCTAAGACCTGCATTACTCTCACTTAGTCAGACATCTGCTTAACGTCTCAGAGAGAGGTTGTATCACTGCAAACTTCTTTGACTCTCACTCCATCTTGGTTAAGGGGAAAGAAATCTAGCTGTCAACACACACTTAAAATATTTGGTAAATGTTTTTTTTTCTTCTTGAATTAGTTTTTTTTCTTTGCTCGTCTCTAGGTCTGTTTCCAGAGCATCTGATAGATGTAATGAGGAGAGAGCTGGCCCTGGAGTGCGACTACATCAGAGAAGCTCAGTGTGCAAAAAAGTTCAGGTACTTTAGAGAAAATGTGTGATTTATTTATTTATTTTTTTTATTTTTTTAAATCTACAGAAACCCCTTCATGTTGCCTTCTGATAGTTTTACATTTACAAGCCTTCCTGTGTAGATTTTATAACAGCTGCTGGAGAAAATAAAAATTTTTTAATATTTTTTTTTTACATCCCCTGTGTTTTAATTCGATTATTCTGAAGTTATTCTACCACAGATTAATTCTCCCGTGTTTTGGATGGACAATCCTTTAGTTTTGGGGAGTTTCGTAGGTGGTCGGTCAGATAAACATCACCCTTGTTTTGAAATTAACAGTATGCTGTGTTCAGATTGGTGCATTACTGCCACCTTGTGGTGTAATTGGAAACATGGCACAGATCTCTTTTTCTTTACAGCACGAAGTACAGAAAATTAGAAAATTGAGTGTGCAAAAAATTATTTTCAAACTTTGTACACTTTTGTCCTCTGTTTGCCATAAAACTTTAGTCAGTAGAAAACAACTTAAATATATCAGATAGCAGCCTGTATTTGTCATTCTGTGTGTATTTGTTGCCCTTGCTGTGTTTTACTTTTGGATTTTTTGTTTACATCTCTTTGGAGTGAGTTTAAAAAAAATAAATAAATAAATATATATATATATATATATATATATATATATATACCTATATATATATATATATATATATATATATC